>CAKNYM010018853.1:827-13500 GCA_932195095.1 Andricus curvator
CTCGGCACCAGCCGATGGTAATATCACGGCAAAGGAGGAAGAAAAACAGGCGAAATATCAAGCACTTCTTTTCGAGCTGAGCAGGCTGTACCAAGGCTTCAAAGTCCATCTTGTAGTTCTCATAATCGGCTGTCTTGGAGGTATGAAAGCTTCATTTATTAGCCAACTCAACAAGATTCCGGCTTGCCAGCGTCAGGCTCATTCCATCGCGAACCGGATGCAAAAGGCTGTTCTTCTGGGATCACTTCATCTGGTCCGTCAACACTGTTCCTCATAACATTCCACAAAGATTGGTAGCTCTAAAAAAGTATCCAGAGGTGAAATTTCATCTCCAACTGTCCCGTCTGCCGCGTAAGATCATCCGTGGCTAGAGACCTGACTCCAAGGAACAGTGTTGCCCGATGTTTTCTCGCGTAAATTTCCCGCTCTTGCTTACCTTCTAGGACAGAAGGAGCAGAAGCGGATGACGTACACCTTCCAGTTGCGTCGGGATTGGTTGCTTTTAAAGAACCATGATCGTAGCTTCCGGAGCCTACAACTTCTCACATAATAATAACTACAACCCGAAATATCTTTTGCTTCATAGTAGCAAACGAATGGCGCTACAGGTTTGATTCCCACTGTCTTCAACATCAAAGCTTGTTTAACAAAGGTTAACACAAATTTCTACTACATATTTTGAGTCTTAAAAGAGCCTGAAATTATGTTGGATAACGCAAGTGGTTTTTTTCTGATTTTACTAATTGTCTGAATAAAATTGTTTAAACAAAGATTTACAAATGTGTATGTATCATTGTGCAAAGAAATATTGCCTAAGTTGTTTTTTGCTATGTGTGGTCCTGTTAGCTTAACGTTAAGCTAGCATGACCACAGGTTTTTTCTAAAAATTTCGGAGCATTAAATTTGGCAATAGGGCGTTAAGTGAGCCCTAAATGAGCCCTAAATTATTCTGCAAAGAAATATTTTCTAAGTAGTTTTTTTCTATGTGTGGTCCTGCTAGCTTAACGTTAAGCTAGCAGGACCACAGGTTTTTTTTTTAAATTGTGGAGCATTAAATTCGGCAATAGGGCATTAAGTGAGCCCTAAATTAGCCCTAAATTATTCTGCAAAGAAATATTTTCTAAGTAGTTTTTTTTTATGTGTGGTCCTGCTAGCTTAACGTTAAGCTAGCATGACCACAGGTTTTTTCTAAAAATTTCGGAGCATTAAATGCGGGAATAGGGCATTAAGTGAGCCCTAAATGAGCCCTAAATTATTCTGCAAAGAAATATTTTCTAAGTAGTTTTTTTCTGTGTGTGGTCCTGCTAGCTTAATGTTAAGCTAGCAGGAACACAGTTTTTTTTTTTTTTTTTAAAGGCGGAGCATTAAATTTGGCAATAGGGCATTAAGTGAGCCCTAAATGAGCCCTAAATTATTCTGCAAAGAAATGTTTTCTAAGTATTTTTTTATATGTGTGGTCCTGCTAGCTTAACGTTAAGGTAGCATGACCACAGGTTTTTTCTAAAAATTGCGGAGCATTAAATTCGGCAATAGGGCATTAAGTGAGCCCTAAATGAGCCCTAAATTATTCTGCGAAGAAATATTTTCTAAGTAGTTTTTTTCTATGTGTGGTCCTGCTAGCTTAACGTTAAGCTAGCATGACCACCGGTTTTTTTTTTGTTTAAATGCAGAGCATTAAATTTGGCAATAGGGCATTAAATTAGCCCTAAATGAGCCCTAAATTCCCTATAGGTTTTCAGTGAATTTTTGCAATGTGGTCCTGCCAGCTTAATGGACCTTGCGTTTTGGTAATTGTTTAAACAATTTTTATAAATAAATTCACAGTTTGGCAACTTTTCAATGACTAGGCTCAATTTTTGGTTACGGAATCAACTAAGTATGTCTTTGCGATGACTCTTTACTATGATAATTTGCAAATTGACAACAAATATTCATTATTCAAACAATTTTTATAAACAAATTAACAGTTGGCGATTTTTTAATGAATAGGCTCAATTTTTTTTACGGAATCAACTAAGTATATCTTTGCGATGACTCTTTACTATGATACTTTGCAAATTGATAACAATTATTCATTATTTAAACAATTTTTATAAGCAAATTCACAGTTACAATGAATGGGCTCAATTTTTGTATACGGAATCAACTAAGAATGTCTTTCCGATGACTCTTTGCTATGATACTTTGCAAATTGACAACAATTATTCATTATTTAAACAATTGTCATAAACAAATGCATTTTGTGTCCATTTTTTGTCGATTGACAATTTCGAATGTTTCTCAATCCAATGAACTCACGTAGTATTCAAAAGCAGTGCTTTAGCTTCTGGAAGAACTGACCTCTCAATTTTGGGAAACTGATATCTCAAGCTTCCTAAATAAAGATCAGCAGAACGCAACAAAAAGTGCAATATGTCTTCGTGCATTTCAAAATTTAAAAATATTTACATAAAAAAAACGTTTAAATCGGATGAATAGTATAGGCTAAAAATTTATTTGTCCACGGGCACTTTTTTTGCCCCACTGTGGCGCCCCTTCGTCACTTCCGACCTGATTTACTGGTTTATTCACCGCTTTTACTATTGGGAAGTCATCTTCCGAGGAGATAAGCAACTTTCTACCGCGGCTGGTGATGATTACGCGTGACTACTCTGTGAAGGGATGCCCCACCAGCAATGGTACCGCCTGAGGATCATTCGGGACCAAGTGAAGCTTCACTGTTGCTTCTACCCCTTCCATTTTCAACTTGGCAATGAAAACTCCCAAGACTATCACAGGTCCGCTTCAGTCAACCCGCGATCAACTTGGTTCTTTCAATATCATACACGTACTGCAGTTGTTTCGCCTCTTCTTCACGGAGAGCTACTACACCACTTCCCAAGTCGACGTAACTTTGCATCTCGTGCCCATTTAATTTCGCGATTTTGCAGAATTTCGAATCCCGGCATAAATTCGTGTTTAAATGTCTCGCTTTTTTTTACCACAATCACGCGAAGATGGCCAGCAGCCATACCACGCTGAAAAAAAACAGTTCTCGACAGATCCCTGAAGTTAAGCAGCGTTGGGCGCGGTTAGTACTTGTATGGGTGACCATTCGAGAAAACTGAGTGCTGTTGGCACATCGTGGGTGTGGTGAGCCCACACTTGTAGTTATTTACTACAAGAAACTATCCACCTAGAAACACTACCCGAATCGGGTAGTGTCACGCCTACCCTGAAAGGGAAATGGCTTAATGGTATACACGCATTAAATGACCAGTTTCACTACACTTGAAACATTTGATGAGTCTCGACGGAATCTTCACGTTTACGACTTTAAGTCTATTCGAATGTCACTTTTTTCTTTCTTCCAGATTCTTCACTTCTGGTACTTGGAAAATCACGAATGTGTAAACTTCCTTACTTCAAGTGAAGCAACAATGACAATGACATTAGCTAAAGTTTAAAATGTTTGTTAGAAAAAAAGGTAATAATTTTTTTCTGAGGCTTTACACAATTCGTGCACAGACAACTTTGATCGTTTCGGAAGTCAAGCGAATTTTTAGCAAGCGAAAACTGTCAGCGAGAAATTTGATCAGGAAGATTCAAAGAAGTTTTCTGGAAGGTTTTAGATCTATTAAAATAGTAGTTAACAAACTGTTAATGTTTTAATTTTGCGGCGCGATCGATTATCTCCCGTGTAGGCTGCGCTCCGGCCAGAAAGCCGTTGTTGCCACAAAGCTAAGTGAATTCTGCTTTAGGGTACTTTAGAGATTTTTCAATTTAAATACAGTAAAATATGGAAAATCATGGTTTATAATCATGTTTTTTTCTTCCTGATTAAAATATTTAAATGTTGCCACTTCTAGAGACATGAGCTTCATAAAAGTCTTAAAAATGAAGAATTTGTACACGTTTCCTTTCTTGTATCCCGCGTGTCCTCTGTCTCACCCCTATTTGTGAACATACCTGCATACACTTTCTGATTTTTTTACAGACAAAAATAATCGTATTATTACATGATATTTTCTTTTTTTTTTAAGTTATATCTGAATACGTATCATGAAAGCTGTCAAAAATTTCATAATATAAATGCAGTCAAGGTTTTTATTTGAAAAAAATTAAAGATAATTTTTAGAATAAATCTACTATTGTTTCAAAGAGATAATAATGAGCTTTAACTAAAAAAAAGTCTGGTTAAACTAACCATTTAATTGACCTAAATTAAACAATTAAAAAATAAAGAGAAATCCTTCGATCTGTCTGCATCGAGAAATTTCTGGACGGTTAGATGTTACACGTGAAATGCGTGAGAGATGATTTTGAAGGTCGCTCATAGTTATTTTTTTGATGCGTAAAAAAACAAATGAGAAATCCTTGACTTTTTTCTCGCAGGGCTTTCAGATTTTTCCAGAAAAAAAACATTCGATGGTTAGTCATCTCTGGTGGAAAAAAAATTTAGAATTTTCTTGATTACTTTTTCAACACACAGATATACGTATGATGTTGTTTTGTAGGTTACTGATGATTAGTTTTTAGTGCATAAATGAATCATCTTTTTATAAACTCGAGAACCTTCGAGAATACTTGTACGAGACAAATAACCATGTGTTAGACGAAGATAAAAAATAAGTTTAAGGGTATAAAAGACGGACATTGTATTACATGTTCAGTCCTTTTTTTATAGTCTGATACAGATGTCAAAACTTGAACAGTATCGCGAAATACTAGTCCGTTTAAAAATTTTGTTGGAAAATATTCGAGAAGTGAAACTTTTAATTAAACTAAGATCAGATACTCAAGTGTTATCGAAAAAATTAAAAAGTTTACTTTAAACAATGGATTTCAAGAAATTAAATAGAGCTGCTAGTGTTCTACAAATCAAACCCTTAAGAGACTTAAAAATTGGCGAATTTTACACTGTTACGGATTTGAGGAAGGTTAATACCAAGTATGGACCGAAAATTGCTGCAGACATTGAAAGCAGTTTTGTAATTTTCTTACTACAACGAATGGTGCGAGTGTTTGAAGCAGATGAAAAACTTTTGGAGGACTTGAAAAAAGAAACTACTGAAAGTGACGTATGTTTAAATTTAAATTTTTATTCATCTTCTGTAGAACATTGAAAAGCAATACAGAATATCATAAACGCTTAAGTAATGTTGAAAAATTGTCTAACATCATCTCTTGTAGCAAAGCTCAAATTATATTTATATTTGTATGTACATGAACTTCTGAGCGTTAAAAATTAACTTCTGGACAAAAGAGAATTGAACAAAATATTTCGTTCATTTAAACGTTCAGAATTTCAGGTTCATTTTTTTTATTTCTATTTAAAATTCTATTTAAAAAAATTAATTTATATTTTTAATTTTCATTTATAAAGGCACGCTTAAAATATCTGGGTGGACAATATAATGAATTTGAATTTCATTCGTCTCCTTCACAAAATTAGAAAAAATCAAGATGCCATACGTACCAAGAAACCAAATGATGCAGTCTTCTACATATAACCTGAATGCATCCTTCACAAAACAAGTAACAGTTGTTGCTGATTTACATAAAAATGGTAATTTAGCTGCAAGAATAAAATTAATGAGCAGTCATCCACGAGCATCTATTTCTCTACATTGTGAAGAGTGGGAGCTCTTGAACAGTTTCTTCAGAGAAATTAAGCTTTTTTTCAATGATCAAATGGATTCACGGATAATAAACTGCCAAATGTTTTATCTTTATTTCACGGTTTGGAATGGTTATCGCTTGGTGTCACTGAAACGAGAAGGTGATGATTCTCCAGATATTTTTTCATTTCAACAATCAAATTTTGTTGTTCTGATGGAATTGGTTCCATGCATTAATAAACATCTTGAAGAGTTATTGTCATTACCACTACAATATAGTAAGAACTTTATTGTTAAAACTATTGTAGAAATAGTGTGTCTAAAAATTGACCTTCATTGTTTAAAAACTCTAAAATGTTTTGTAAAGAAAAATTATTCTAAATTATTGAGAATTCTGCTAGATAAAAAGAAAAGGGATTACTATTTAAAGTCTTCAAATATAGACATTCTGTTCGTAGAGATTGTTACTTTTCACCTGAAACAAATTTGTGAGGAAGTACTCAAAATTGTACCTAGCTCACAGAATGTTAGTAGACATTGTTTCACAATTTAGTTTAGTTGTAAGAAAAATAGTGATTATGAAAGACAGTGAAAGTGTGTTTGTGTGTGTGCATGGGTGAGGGTGAAAGAAATTATATCATGTAACGTATCTTATTCATTGACAATATGTATTTTTAGATTTAAGAATAATTGTAATTTTTAGTGCGATAAAAATAAATAGAAGTATATATGCACATAAATGGTAGTTCTTTTACTTAGATCTTTAAGAAAATATTACCTCTAATGTGACTGACCGAGTGAAACAGGCTTTGAACTCAATAGTCACCCATATCATTGAAATATGATACTCCAAGATTGGCGACCTTTTAATATCTGAAAACTGAGAGAGAAAGCGAAAAGAGAGAGAGAGAGTTATATGAAAAAATAACACAAAAAAATTATTTTTTATCAGAAGTATATTTTTATTGAAAACACTCTATACAAAAAATCTTACACATTTTCTTTATCTATCCAACTATTGTGAGAATTATCAAAACCTAACCATTTTACATACAATTTATTTCCACGCTTCTTAAGTACTTTTTCTACCAAATAGATATTGGAATGTTTAACTTTAGATATTTCCTCTTCATAAAAACTACCAAACACAGGTTTATTCTGATAATCTTTGAGCAAGTATGTTGTTGGTTCAGTGTTATTTATTCGATCGACTGTAAATATTTCTGTTGTCCAATTCGGAGTGTAACCTTTTTCAAAAACATGTTTGAATTTACTTATTCTAACTTTATCGCCAACTTTAAACTTAGGCCTTTTTCTTGAAGTTTTTACTTGAAACTTTTTGTATACATTGAATAAAATTGTTTTTTTATTTTGTGTAGTCACATCCCTAGGCTTCATTTTAATCGTCTGGTGTTTTGTGTCATTGTAAGAAGAAATTAAATCTGGTAAAATATCTAACCACTTGTAATGTCCCTGAAAACTAAAGTGCATCCACATTTTGTTTTTTAAAGTGCGATTAAATCTTTCACAAATAGACGCTTTTAAATTGCTAAACGTAGAATACATATTTATATTATAATGCTTCATAAGATGAGTAAAATTTGAATTATAGAATTCTTTGCCTCTATCAACATGCACATTTTTTGGTAGACGTCCTTTTATCAGCACAGACTTCATTGCAGCTGTAACATCCTCACCCGCCTTGCTCTTCACAGGAACAGCCCAAGCAAATTTCGAAAATACATCGATGATCTTTAGGATGTATTTGTATCCTTTGTTTTCTTTCTCATATGGTTGCATTTCAACAAGATCCGCCTGCCAAGTTTCATCGATACCACGTATATCAACTTGTCGACGTTGATAATTTTTTCTAGCAGGCTTATGAAGCTCTTTCACCACCTGCTGCTTTTCTGCGTTCATTTTCAAGTGTATGAATTCTGAGGTTCAATCGAGAAATGAGCACTGAATTACGAAACTTTAGTTCTTGAGTTGACTCAGTATCAGTTTGTAGTTTCTGCAGTTTTTCATTGACACTTGATTCGAGAATTTGAATTATTGCATTGTTGTCGTTGATGTCTGTACGCATGGAAGATGTAACATTATATGTATGTATGTATGTATACCATTAAGCCATTTCCCTTTCAGGGTAGGCGTGACACTACCCGATTCGGGTAGTGTTTCTAGGTGGATAGTTTTCTTGTAGTTATAAATAACTACAAGTTTGGGCTCACCACACCCATAATATGCCAACAGCACACAGTATTCTCGAATGGTCACCCATCCAAGTACTAACCGCGCCCAACGCTGCTTAACTTCAGTGATCTGACGAGAACTGGTTTTTTCAGCGTGGCATGGCCACATACTGTTCGAATTTCCTGTTGAACCATTCGCTGCATGAGATTTAAATTAACAGCATCACTCTGTTCTTGAGCTTCACTCACGTTGCACAATCTCTTGTTTTCTAAGTCAAAATTTCCTTCAGGTGTGACTTTGAATCCAATTCCTGGAGGACCACGACTTGAATTTTCAGATTTCTTGAAGTGACATCCGAATATGTCAATACTGATCTTGAAAATGATGAAAATTTTGAAAAGTATTCACTAATAAATAATCCCAGCTTCTCGTAACTCTTCAATGACTGATATAATTTCATTTGTGTGACTTGGATTACCAGCTGCTTGAGACGCCAAAATTAAACGTAATCTGTCCACTAATTCATTCGGGTCATCCCAATAAATTTAATCCATTTGATTTCCCTCTCTGGCAACGATGTATTTTGGTACCATACCTTAACCTGATGTATTTTGCTTTTTACTTTATCTATCCTTACTTCGTGAAGAATATGTTGGAATTATTCTTTCTATAAATTGTTTATATTTATAAGCTCTACTATCACGAATTTTACCGTCTGCTTTATAATTCTTTTTATAAGCATTTGTTGCAATAATAATTTTCCTATAATTTTCAAGATCATCAGAAGTTATAAGTTAGACTCTTCAGGCACTTTTTTAAATAAGTGTTCAAGTAAACCTTTACGTTTTGGGAAATCCAAATTATCCACATGAACAGAGTTCTGACTAAAGCTTATCGGTGAATCTCCAATCATTACTCTATTTTTTGTTCATTTTCTTACACCATATACGTTATCAATTTCCTTACTTCTTTCACCTTTCTGGTCTCAACACCACCAACAATTTTTTCAAGGGGGTCTTTACCCAATTTGATTAATTTATGTTTTCTTCGAATTGCCTCACTAGCTTTAGCAATTTTATGTAAAATATCTTTTTGCTTATGAAAATTATCGATTATCAAAGACATCTTGATTCATCAGAGTCTAATGTACAACTAGCTTCGTAGAATATTTGCATACTTTTTAAAACTAATTTCTCAAATTTATAAAACAATCGAAGCCTTTCTTGTATCTACCTTGATTACATTCATTATTTTTATCATTAACAACAAATCCATATTTATCATTATTCCAATAAACTGTACATATATATACCATTAAGCCATTTCCCTTTCAGGGTAGGTGTGACACTACCCGATTCGGGTAGTGTTTCTAGGTGAATAGTTTTCTTGTAGTAAATAACTACTACAAGTGTGGGCTCACCACACCCACGATGTGCCAACAGCACGCAGTATTCTCGAATGGTCACCCATCCAAGTACTAACCGCGCCCAACGCTGCTTAACTTCAGTGATCTGACGAGAACTGGTTTTTTCAGCGTGGTATGGCCGTTTTTTAATTCTTTAAATTTTGAATACGTCATATCTGTATTTACGTGATCATCATAGATATGTTCGAGGTTTAGTTCATCCTGTTTAAAAAGTACTTAGAAATTAACGATATCACGAATTAAATGTTTCGGAATTCTTGTATACGTTTGACATAAATAAAAACAGTCAATGAGTCTGTGGCGTCCCATGGAAAAAAATGCTCGAATATTGTATTGTTTATCACACGCCACGTCATCAAACACGATGATTGAGTTAGGTTGTGATTCACTCGGTTGAATAACTTTTTCATGTTCACTGAATGAATAATAATCAATCTCTGCCACTGACTGTAGAACTTTTTCTAAAAATTTGTATTTAGGTTGATTGAGAGATTTTGAGTAGATGTAGATATACTCAAATCTCAATCCGTTGGGGTGCGTTAGTAAAGTAAGCAAAGCATTCGTTTTTCCACAGTTGGATGGACCACAAAAAATAGCTCGTATACTGTTTGTCAATAAATTTCCATGACGTTTTTCTTCTCTTTTCCACGATCGTGTAAATTTATCAAAATTTGCAACAGGCAATTTCTTTGGCTGTGTTTTAAACTCTATCTTGATAATGACTGAGTTTAGAACTATAAATAATGTGCTTTTAAGGGTTTACACTTCAGTTAAAAAAGTATTCTCGAACGTATATAATCATGCGGTCAAAAAAGCGTTATTAGTTACAAACAGACTGTTAAGCAAATCAAATGTGGTAAAGGACTATTGAATAAGGTTATCAATAAACTTCCTGTAGAATTACACATTCCTGGATATCATTACTGTGAACTTGGAACTAAATTAGAAAAACGACTAGCACATGGTGATCCTGGTATTAATCCTCTTGATAAAGCTTGTAAGGAACACAACATTGCTTATTCTCAAAATAGAGAGAATACTGAGTTAAGAAACTTAGCTGATAAAGTCCTAGTTGAAAAAGCGTGGAATCTTGTATTAGCTAAAGACGCAGGAATAGGTGCGAAGGCAACTGCTTGGGCTGTAACAAACGCCATGAAAGTGAAGTCCAAATTTGGCATGGGTTTAAAAAAAATCCGGATATTAAAAAGAAAAAACGATCGGTTTTGCCGTTGAGAAAAGTTGTAACAGCAGCTAAAAAAGCAGTGGTTCCCAGTAAAGACGCTTATGCAGTCATCAAATCTGCTCTTCAAGGTGCGCGTGCAGCTGTAAAAAGAGGTGGCGGAAAACGTAACGTGAACAAGCCTCGAATTCTACCCGTACCAAGTAAAGTTGGAGGTGTTTTACCTTTTCTCATACCTCTTTTCGCAGGCCTCAGTGCTACTGGGGCATTAGCCGGTGGGGCAGCTGGTATAGCTAAGGCTGTCAATGATGCAAATGCAGCTAAAAAACGACTTGAAGAAAGCAAACGTTATAAGCAAACAATGGAGGCTATAGCATTAGGAAAAGGTTTATAACTCAAAACATACAGAAAAGGCTTAGGACTTCACATTAAGTCTCAAGTAAAGAAAAAAAAAGTCCAAATGAAGTAAAAAAATTAAAAATTAAATTACCGCAATGAGCACTTATTGACTTTGATTTACTTAAATATGTAAAATCTATGAAAATTTCTCACTTCCGTGGAGTTTTCATGCGAAATGAATTACCCGAGAAAGGTCCTCATAAATATGAAAGTGCAATTGTTAATCTGGATGATAAAAATAATTTAGCTACACATTGGGTTGCATACAGAAAGATTGGAAATGAAGTTATTATTTTGAGAGTTTCTGTAATCTTCGATCACCCACAGATCTTGTTAAATATCTGGGTGTTGACAGTATAAAATATAATCATAAGAGGTATCAGACTAATGATACGTTTGTATGTGGTCACTTGTGTCTTAAATTTTTATGTAATCAGCTGAAATTCAAAAGTTTGTACTATCTATATAAATAAGTACTTCAGTTATTTTTAACTTCAGTGAAAAGACAACCGTCGTCATGGATGATTCATTTACTTTGACTTTATCGGGAAATTCATCTACATTAGAAACACAATATTTTCCACCAATTGAACTTTCACCGAATAAAAATTACGCTTTCGGACTTGTGGAATTTCTGACTTTCAATTCGATTCCAAACGTGGATATTGATCACAATAAATTTTACGTAGGCAAAGAAGAAATTGTGATAACCACAGGCAGCTATGAAATAAGTGATATTCAACGATACTTACAAAATGTTTTAGTTAAAAAAGGAATTGATATTCATATTGATCCTAACAATAATACTTTTGCGCAGTGAGATTTTTTGTAATCGTGAAATAAATTTTACGAAAGAAGATTCAATAGGTCATTTATTGGGATTTGAACCTTAGGTACTTGAAGCTAATAAAGTTCATAAATCTGATTTACCAGTGGCCATTATAAAAGTAAATTCTCTAAGAGTTGAGTGCAATATTACTACAGGTGCGTACATTAATTACCAGAAAGTGCACACGATTCATGAATTCTTTCCTGTCGTGCCACCAGGATATAAAATAGTTGAAGTGCCTTCGCATGTCATTCACTTGCCAGTTGCTGTCAAGACAATAGATCAAATTCAGTTGCGAATAGTCGATCAGGATGGAAATTTGGTAAATTTTCGAGGTGGAACTATAACAATCAGACTCTATATTAAATCTATATGATAATGGGAATTGTATTTAATAGAAAAATTGGTTATGGTTATAATAGTAAGGTAGGATGCCTCAAGAAAGTCAGTCTCAAATCTACAGTCAAACTGCTTACACCTCAGAATATTCAGTTCCGGAAGAATCTGAATCTCAAGGTCATAGATCAAGAAAGAAAAGTAAAACGAAAAAGACGAATAAAAAAATAAAATTCTTTTGCACCTGCTTTATTATTTTTATATGTCGACATTGCAATGGAAGAAGAAAGACTAAACATTTCAAGGCCGATTGTGTATGATAAATCTATTGCACATTGTGACCTGCAAGCACATCTACCTTATGCTTCATCAACCTTCAATAACAGTGACGAAATTCGAATTGCTGTTCAAAATCAAGACCACTGCCTCTTACCAAGTAAAAGTTCACTCCACATTCAAGGAAAATTAGTCAAACAGAATGGGACTGCAGTTACTTCCACTAGATTAATTATTAATGCCATCTGTCATTTATTTGAAGAAGCACGTTATGAACTCAACGCAGTAGAAATTGACAAAAATAAAAATGTTGGTCTCACAACCCTTATAAAAAATTATAGATTAGTTTATGATGCTCAGAGCAAATTTCTGGAGAATGCTGGTTGGTTTCCATCAAGTAATGCGAACACTTCATTAACTGATAATGCTGGTAA
>CAKNYM010018859.1:0-13931 GCA_932195095.1 Andricus curvator
AAATACGCCCGAGCGCGTAGCGCGAGGTGAATACATAATCGAGCGCGAAGCGCGAGATAAATATATGATCGAGCGCGAAGCGCGAGATCCAACAGTCGCGCGCCCTAGGCGCGCTCAAACTTGCGAGCGAAGCGAGCCGCGCGCGAAGCGCGCCATGAGAATGTGCCCGCGAAGCGGGCAGATTTTTCATTATTTTTTTGTGTGATCAAAATTTGAATTTTCGATTTTTCACAGACAGTGTTGCATTTATAAGCTAGAATTACGAGAAATGAACAACAACGAGAAAAGCTCTTGTCTTTTTTTATGAAATATCATCTCATCTCGTCTCATATAAGCAAGCTACTCGAAAAATCATATATTTTAATCAACTGTCTTGCCAGTGTCAGAATTGACATTCCTTAATAAACAAATGTCAGAACTATTGTCATGAAATATTATTGTAGACATTGGACTAAACATAGAACATATTTTGAGTAAAATAACTATTTGTATTGAATTATACAATTCTTTTATTCATAATTTAAATTCCTAAATATGATTTTGAATAGCATAATCGTCTTTGTCTTAATTCTATCTCATCAATTTATTTTTTACATTCTCATCAGAGAAGGTATTAGATTTGTGTAAAATTTCACGCCCCCCCCCATCCGTTTTTTCGAATGTCCACATTTTGAGACCTTCTGAACCCGAAAAGCAGCTCTATGTGTATGTGTGTGACAGATTGGATTGACCTTCAGTATACTCTTTTAGTGTCCTGAACTGAAGGTCAAGTTCGTTAGCCAGCCATTTTGGATAAAAATTCAAAAAGTTAAATCATTTTCAAAATTTTTGAGACCCCCTTTTTCAGATTTAAAAATTCTATGTACGGCTATTCGCAGTACTCAAAGAAAGAAAAACGTAGCTTTTTTAACACCCTACAATATGGTCATAAGAACTTCTTGAATTTTCATAAAAAATCGAAAATTCAAATTTTGATCGCACAAAAAAATAAATAAAAATAAAAAATTTAATGTTGCGGTCATACTATGCAAGTTACGAAAAAGAGCTACAAAGTTATTAATCATTTTTTGATAGGATGCGTAGTTTTTGTTTTAATCGTGAAAAATAACATTACCAATAAAAGAATTAAATTTGTGGACAAACGACACCAGCTATGAAAAAAATTTATTAACAAAAGTTGCTCACCCAAAAAACAGCTACAAACTTGTCATTAATAATTTTTTGATAGGACGCGTAGTTTTTATTTTAAGTGTAAAACATAACATTAAAAATAAATTAATTAAATTTTTGGAAAAACAACACTACAGACGAAAAAAATGAAGACAAAAATTCTTCAACCAAAAAAGATCTACAAATTTTTTATAAAAATAATAGCACTTCGAGTATATTAAAAATAATTTCAGTCGGTAAGAATCTGTTTGAAGAAGATTTTTTTATTTTTCCATTTATATTGTTATTAAATAAATTAATCACAAATCCTTTGTCGTCTTTTTTGTCTAATTCCTTTTTTTTTGTTAATTTTTTTTAATTTTATTATTTCTTTGAACTGGTTTTATTATATAAATTATTATATATTATTTACTTGGTAAAATTAGTAATAACAATTTGAATCCTCCAAATTTTCCGCGGAATTCGCAGTGCAATCTGACATTTTTGTCGACTGTTGTCTTCATTTGACAACTTCTAATAACACGTGCGTCAATGACGTTTCCGCCGATAACTCAGGCGAGGAAAGAGATGAGATAACACGATAAAAACAAAAGAAAAAATTAGATTCTTAGTTTTTGAGAATACTTCTCGAACGACTGAAATGAGCAAGACACCCGAGCATCTCGTATTGTTATGCAACACTAGTCACAAATTCTAAATATCACCAAAAGTAAAAAAAAAATATGATACTTAAAATGGTCAATTTAAACAAATTTTAAGTTATTGAACCCTAATTTCCTTTTTCTCCAAATCACATTTGAAGGCTAGAATGCCATAAGGAGCTAACCCATACATTTTTGAATCTGAGATCATTGGTTCAAAAAATCATAACATTCTAATGCACATCCTGACGAAAGAATTTTGTTATTCTTATTTAAAAATTGTTCATTTTTTATCAGCATAGGGCCCTGTGCGCATGTGCAGTCGCATTAACCTCTAAACCCAAAAATATTTGTTAATAAAACTTTTTGTATCGATTCAGGAACTCAGTGGCTAGAAAATAAATTCCCACTCTTTTATAAAATTGTACATTGGATTTTTTATCACCGTCCAAAGTTGAGAAAAAATGTCCCTCGAGGGCCTCGAGTGAAAAAAATGTTCACCTGCATTTTCTCGGAACCTAATTAAATTTTTCCATAAAACTTACCAGGGTTCAATTCAGCACTGATTTATCTCGAAAGGGCTTTCTCATTTTTTCTTTAAATTAAAAATTCGATTCTTGAGAACGTTTTTTATCTCTCCCGTATAATCGTGAAAATGAGGGTTAGGCCCCGATGTATCTGATGTCGTTTCAAATCGTTGCTAATTGGCACACCGTTCTGTTAATCAATTTCAATTGATTTCTATTGTGATATAATATAATTTATTATTTATTAATATAATTAATATAATATAATATTATTATATATTAATATTATAATAATTTATTAATATAATTATTATATAATATAATTTAAAGACTTTTTTTTAAATTCTAATGTGAATTTTGTTTTAGTAATATTTTATGTAATATATTTTTATTATATTATTTCAAACAGCAATTAAAAAACAAGTTTCGTTAAAAAAATATATTTTTATTTCATCTGAAGCATACTGTTTACATTTTCAATAAATTTAATTCATAATAAGTTGAATTAATAATAACTTGAGTTAACAATATATTTTTTTAGAGTCAGTTCACGTATTACGTAAAGCAATTCCCCACAAAATTTGACCCACTCCCCCCCTTTAGTGCTTTGCGTAATACTTGAATGGCCCCTTAGAGGTAATATTTTTAATTGCTTTTAATGGGAATTGTGAAAAAAAACCTTCAAAAGGCACACGAGAAGGCTACCCTCTTTTCTTCTCGGCAGAGTATTTGCAGATTCAAAAATTTACAGATTTTACAATGAAATAAGAATATAGAGACTTCATAATAATTAATTTCTTCACATATAGTCAAAATGGTTATCTTTTTTTAATTAAGGTTTAACTTAAAAAACAACTAAAATTTTCTTTGTGCAATGACCCTATTAGCTAAATTCTCATTATCTACTGAATTTCTATGTGGCATTTGGCAAACGCAGCTATTTGCTCGAAAATTTATCAATATTAATTTTTCGCTGACTTCGATTATCAGGACTAAGATTTTATTCTTTTCTTGCAATTCTAAACAAATGTCGCACTAGTTCAAATGAACTGCTGACAAATAGCACATTGTATCAGTTTTAATTATGTCCCGAACCGAAATACTTCGTCAACAACTAATTTGAAAACAGTATCTCTCCTTTTAGTGAAGAGAGTATACTATGTGCTAATGTATACGCGAACATTATAAATGCATTTTTTTAAAGATTCAACTGCAATTATTTTATTGCTGGTCAATTTGAAATCAATAAATGCTATCAATGATAATACAGATATATATTAACAAAAGTTTTTCACAAAAAAAATTAATTTTAACCTAAGGAATAGCTGCTTTCTTAAAATAATGTATTATTTATATAATATTACAAGTGCATATTTTATCATTTTGAATGGGCCCGCGCTTTTCGGGACCTGCGCAGTTGAAAAAGACATGTTATTGGTCATAAAGTTTTCGCATGCGTAGTACACACCTTTTTTAATTTGAGACGGCCGGCGTTTGCTTTTTCGCGAAACATAACCGCTAATTTTTTTATTTGTGTCGCGATTATTTTTCGAATTGATTCTGCATTTCGTTTGTGAATAACATAGTTAATATAAAGATCAGACATTCAGTGTTCAGTGCTTAATTCATCTTCAAACTTGAAAAATGTATTATTATAACTTCGGGACAGATTTCAAAGCTAATACCCAGCTGAAAATTCCTGCACAGGCTCATGTAGAGGAACGTACGCAGGTTCCTGGTTCCCCGGTTTCTGCCGCGGATTCTGCGAGGGAACTTGCGCACGTTCCTGTAGAGGAACCTGGGTATTCAAATACCTGTACAGGTTCCTGCATTATCGTGGATGTTGCTGCAAGAAATTCCCTAGGGAGGATCCTGTACAGGTTCCTGTGCAAGTGGGACACATTTGCAAAATGTATATGAAGCATCCTGTACAGGTTCCTGAGCAGGTGGGTCACTCGCAAAAATATCTCTGAAGGATCCTGTGCTACTTCTGTCCCACATGAATATTCCTTACAGGAACCTGTAAAGGATCTTGCTGTGTAGTTTTTCTGAAGCATGCTGATACTGAGGAACCGTTAAAGGGTCCTTCACATATATACATATATATACATATATATACATATATATATATACATATATATATATATATTCGGTTATTTTTATTTTTTTATTTTTTTTGGTTTTCGGTTTCGATTCCTTTGGAATAGAACCGAAGGGCCTATGACAAAGCCACCGAACGCGTCCTCGGGTTGCGGATAGAGGGTCCCTATACCAAGGGCTTCTGCTGAATATGGTTACAATAATTAATAAGCAGTCGCAGACAATTGTCCAGGGATGGTCCCGAAGGAATAACTCCTAAGGGAAGGCGTAACAACCGTGCCGAAAGCTGAATGGCACCTGGGTTAGGTGTCTCAAACGGTGACTCTCGGATACCGGGCGACCTCTCAGAGTATCAGCCTTATCCTTGCACGCGGGGCTCTACAAGGATGGACTAACTCTTTCCCTAGCTGCTCGTGGGAACAACAATGAAACCACCAAAACACCAAAATGTTGTAGATGCGGTTCAAGACAATCGAACGCGCAAAGCACCCGACAATAGGTCGGCAAACAATGCCGATCAGCCTAGAGTTCGGGGTGCTGAAAATAATTTAGATAGAAACACGACGACGAACCGGCGAAACGCTCACATTGAGTGGACGGATCGACTCAGGGATGACGTGCTAGACTGCTACGATGCCAGCATTATCCCTGTTCGCGGAGGCTTTATGGCGCGTATGCACACTCGGTGGTGCCAGAAACACCCAGAGCTTCAGCACATTTCGCATCAGTCTTTGCGAAATCAAGCCGACTACCTCCGGCAAAATGGATATGTACGCGAAGCGCTTCCCCAACCGCTGCTTTATCAAGCTGCAGACGAAGATAAGGAAGCGACATTGAGACCAACCACAGAAAGCCAGCACCTTCTGAGAGATGATCGCAATTTCATTACAAGAAGGAACATTAACATGCAAGTTCCTCCTAAGCCCCAAGATCTGGCTGAAATGGATGCCTTCGTTCGTGGAGATATCTCGCAAGAGTCCGACCTCTGGACCATCAATTGCTCAGTTTATGGTGCTGCGAGAGCTTTGGCTGATTCAAATCGAAGGCTGAAACCGACGATGGATCAAAAGACCAAAAGACGCTTGCATCAACTGAACAAGAAGATTGGATGGGCAAGCCAGAATGCGTCCCGTGTTCAATGTGTGATTGACTACATAACATGTGGTAGACCGTTTACGGAAAGGGTTCGAAAGTTCGCCCAAGAACTAAGAATCTTGTATCACACACTAAACAAGTCAAAGCTGCTGACAATCAAGCAGCATATTGTTGACAAAATACGGCTGTTATCTGACGCAAGGAGGAGAATACAGAAGAGGGAGAGATGGATCAGGGAGAATCAACAGTTTCTCGCTGACCCATCGCGCCTCTTCAGCGATCTACCTGTTTCTGTAAAAAATCCACCCAAGCCCAAGGAGGTAGAGACTTTTTGGAGAGAGGTGTACAATATTCCGAAAACACTAGAGTTGAAAGAAGATACTGACAATATCATCCGCTTCAAGGATTTTTGTGACAATCTCATAAAATCTGAGGAGGAATGTCCAAAAATCACTGCCGAAGAGGTGAAAAAAGCACTTAGAGGCCAGAAGAACTTTTCCGCTGCTGAACCAGATTGTATCAAGAACTTTTGGTGGAAGAAGTTTACTTTTACACACCAACATTTGGCCCGCATATTCACCTCATATTTAAAGTCGGAGACGCCCATTCCGCAGTGGCTGGTGTTAGGACGCACTATACTCCTGCCAAAAAAAGGCAACTTGTCCAACCCAGAGAATTACAGGCCAATAACTTGTTTGAACACGCTGTATAAGATCTTTACAGCTGTCCTCAACAACAGGATTGTTCGGCGAATTGAGCGTATATGGCGAGAGATGTACAAACAACGTGGCGCGAAAAAAGATGTAGCAGGCTGTCGAGAGAACCTGCTAATTGACAGGTGTGTCTGTAAAGACGCTGCAGCCCATCAGCGCATCCTATGAATGGCCTGGATTGACTGCCGGAAAGCTTTCGATTCAACCTCTCATAGACTTATCATCTGTCTGTTGGAAAGCTTGAAGGTACATCCACACATAGTGAGATGCATAGAGAGATTGATGCCTCTTTGGAAAACTACATTTACTATCTCATCTGGAAATTATCGTGTGACAACGAACAACGTCGCCTCTGGTAAAAGCAAACTTCAAACTGCTATAAATATTGTCAAGAACTACACAAGAGAGATTGGGACGGACTTTGGCTTGGACAAGTGTGCCAAAATTCATCTGAAGAAAGGAAAGATTACTGGCGTTCCCAAGGACCCTGAGCTTGTGGATATAAGTGTTATTAGACATCGTAATACTGGAGAGACCTATACATACCTGGGCGTGCCTCAAAACCGCATTCAGGACGTAACATCAGTGAAGGATTCTCTCCGAAGCAGATACAAGCATCTTCTTCGACAGATTTGGTCCTCCAATCTGTCGGCGTTGAACAAGGTATCTGCGACTAACATGCTTGCCGTCCCGGTTCTACTCTACTCGTTTGGGGTAGTTCAATGGACGAAGAACGAGCTTAAGGCCCTTGATGTCATTACACGTAAGATCATGCATATGCATAAAAGCTTGCATATCAATTCGTCAGTTCCGCGATTATATGTTTCACGCCGTCAAGGCGGACTTCTGAATCTCCAGTGTCTTCATAACCGGATTGTTCTAAGTACAGCTTAGATAATTGCGAATGGCAGAGATCCTCTCCTAAAGATGGTCAGGAACCACGAGATGATTGGCGAAGGAGCGTTCCTTTACAAAGCCGCGGAGCAAGCGGCCGAGATCCTTGGCCTGAATTTTAACATCAGAAGTAAGGAAAGTGCATTACTTCATCTAGATGCTTCACTTCTAAAAACCAAAGTGAAGAAAGCAGAGGTTGAAAATTTTCACCAAGAGCTACTCGACAAGAAAATGCACGGAAACTTTCACAGAAATGTAGAAAAACAGTCCTTGTCGAAGGAGCAAACTTTTGCTTTCCTCAAATCATCAGGGCGTAATTCAGGTACAGAGGGTTTTATTTTTGCATGCCAGGACGGTGTTATTTCCACCTTAGCATACCGCGAGCGCATTTTATGTCAAGAAGTTCCCAGTGATAGGTGCAGAGCGTGTCATGCACACGCTGAGTACCTAGAACACATACTATCAGGGTGTCCGACCCACGCGGGAACGACGTATATCTATAGACATAATGCGGCCCTAAGAGTACTTTATTACCATCTTTGTCGCTCTTACGGTGTTGGCCGCGACCCTGCCCTGCCGAACGCTCCAAGGGAGATAGAGTCGATTGTCCGAAACGAGAAGTGCCAAATTTTCTGAAACTACGATTTTCGGGCAGCAGTCTCCGTTGCGCACTCGAGGCCTGACATTGTTCTCCAAGACTTCGAGAAACGAACTATATTCGTGATCGAATTCTCGGCTCCGTTCGAATACAACATCACTGCAAAGGAGAAAGAAAAATAGGAGAGGTATCAAGACCTTAAAAGAGAGCTACAACGACTGTACCCAAAATATTCGGTACAAGTAATTGTCCTTGTGATAGGTGCTCTCGGAGGTGCGAAACTATCACTGGTTCGTAACCTTAAAGCCATACCGGCGTGCCAAAAATATGCCAAGGCACTTGCGAGATGGATGCAGAAAGCTGTCATCCTTGGGTCGCTTCGAGTCCTCAAGACACACGTCGTTGCCTATGACCACCCATCTCACGGTTGTGAGACGTGGCCGTAGGTGTGATTTACCGCGGTGCTCCTGGGGGCTATTGACATTTTTTTTTTTATGGCAGTTGCTCTTAGTGGGATACCCTGCGGTGGTTGTTTAACTTTTTTTTTAAATATATACATATATACATATATATATGCGAGTGTCTCACCTGCTCAGGAACCCGTACAGGATCCTTTATATATACTTCTTGCAAATGTGTCCCACTTGCACAGGAATCTGTACAGGAGCCTCCCTAGTGAATTTCTTGCAGCGCAAAGTCCACGATAATGCAGGAACCTGTACAGGTATTTGGATACCCAGGTTGCTCTACAGGAACGTGCGCAAGTTCCCTCGCAGGATCCGCGGCAGGAACCGGTGTACCTGGAACCTGCGTACGTTCCTGTACAGGAACCTGTGCAGGACCCTCCAAAGGAACCTGTCAGGTTCCTGTACAGGAATTTTCAGCTGTATACAGCCACACAAAAAAAATGTCTGGTAATTTTGACGAGACACATGTATTCATATGTATTTTGAGTCTCTGAATCCGAATCTGAGGTCAAAATAGCACTTTTCCCGATTGGTTTTTGACATAACCTCAAAAAACCTTGTTTTTGAGTACATGATGATGAAACATGGTTTAATTATAGATTTCAAGCTGCTGAATTCTGATATAGTATCAGTTCAGTGATATAACTATGAAATCTGGAACATAACCTCAAAAAAAATTGTCTGAGCGGTGCTTCGCAGGACAAAATTAGATTTGTGTACTTACAGGCATCGAATCCGATACGTAAGTCAAGTTAGCGTTTGTTTTCCATGAACGTACTCCCTGAATCAAAATCAGTGGATTCTCACTTATTCCTTAGCAGCACACTTTTCACTGATGAATCAGTGGAATTTCTAGCCGTTGATTAGTTTATCCCTAAATCACGTGGCTTTTATATACATATAGTTCTGCATACCACTGATTTTCGATGAAAGAACAGCTATTTGTTCTTATTATAACGCACTCTTTCGGATTCGAAAGATCTTCGTAGCGGGATTTTTCCTTTTTTCTGAGGCAAACATCTTTTTAACCTCCAACACTAGTCCGCCATCATATTTTCATCCCATCTGCCTTGATATCTTGGTTCCATCACTTTGATATCTTGGTGGAACCTTTCGCCCCGTTCTTCACTGTAGTAAGATATGAAAGTGATGGAACAAAGATATCAAGGCAGATGGGACGAAAATATGATGACGGACTACTGTTGGATTTTTAGGATTTTAAAAAGAGATCTGCCTCAGAACAAAAGAAAAATGTCGCTACGAAGATCTTGCGAATCCGAAAGAGAGCGTTATAATAAGAACAAACAGCTGTTCTTTCATCGAAAATCAGTGGTATGCAGAACTATATGTATATAAAAGCCACGTGATTTAGGGATAAACTAATCAACGGCTAGAAATTCCACTGATTCATCAGTGAAAAGTGTGCTACTGAGGAATAAGTGAGCATCCACTGATTTTGATTCAGGGAGTACATTCATGTAAAACAAACGCTAACTCGACTTACGTATCGGATTCAATGCCTGGAAGAAAAAAAATCTAATTTTGTCTTGCAAAGCACCGCTCAGACAATTTTTTTTGAGGTTATGTTCCAGATTTCATAGTTATATCACTGAACTGGTACTATATATATGAATTCAGCTGCTTGAAATCTATAATAAAACCATGTTTCACCATCATATACTCAAAAATAAGCTTTTTTGAGGTTATGTCGAAAACCAATCAGGAAATGTGCTATTTTGACTTCATATTCGAATTCAGCGACTCAAAATACATAGGAATACATGTGTCTCGTCAAAAGTAACATACTTTTTTTGTGTGGCGGTGTAATTAAGCATCTTTAGTACCAAAATATTGGTCTCTACTCATGGTTTTTAGATTTCTAAACTCGATACAAATCATTCTCATAAGCATAAATCAATCGCAAAATTCTTTAGTAATTCATTTCTCAATTTTGATGTGGGAATTAGCATTTTGAGACATATTATCGAGTGGAACCCTGAGCTATATTTGAATTTCTCATTTGTAAACAAAAACAACTAGAATGTCGAATTTCGCGAAAAAATACTTCAATGTAAGTAAATTATCCTAATATTATTCGGCAAAATCAGGGTCTCTACCCTACCTGGAAAACCTGGAATATTAGGGAATTTTTATATATCTGGAAAAACGTGAAGGTGTCAGGGAATCTTTTTTAAAGTCATGGAGTTTTTTTCGAGTATCTGGTTGAAAATTCGTGTATTTTCTTGAAAATTGAACAGTTTGTTTTCAATTTTCTTTTCTTGCCTGAAACATCTTTCTTAGTTGCGAATTCAACTCATGTTGAAAAGACGTCTTTTATGGTTGAATTCAACTAATTTTGATTAAAAATTTAAAACGGCCACTCTTTTCAACCCCGATCGGGAACAATTGGCACCAATTAGGAGCGATTGAAAAACTCAATCGTTGTCAATCGTTCGGACACGATTAAGAAAAGTAAACAGTCGTTGTGTCGCTCATGCATACACACAGATGAACATACAAATTATAAAAGGATTTTTAGCTAAAAAACCAACACTCCCACTTAACTTGGATGGTCAAAAACATTGAATTGTTTAAACAGGCAACAGAATGTTTGTTTTGTTACCGGTTTCGTAAACATATCAGCTAATTGTTCTTCTGACTCAACGTAACTGATGCTAATAATCTTTTTATCTAAAATATTGCGTACAAAATGATATCGCACATCTATGTGTTTCGAACGCTTATGGAACTCCGAGTTTGTTGCTAATTTGATCGCCGATTGATTATCAACAAGGAGTGGAATACTCTTACATGAAATTTTCAAGTCATTTAAAATTCGGCGCAGACAAATCGCTTCTTTCGTTCCATGTGCTGTGCGATATATTCTGCTTCGGCAGTTGACAATGATACTACGCTTTGCCGCTGGCAGGACGACGATATCTGTCCACCATTCAATTGAAATACGAAACCGCTTCTCGATGTTCGTGTCTCTATAAGCATCCTGCGTAATCAACATCAGTGTAACCTCTGATTTCGTAGGAGCTCCCACTATTTCCAAAAACTATCCCGAGATCACGAGTACCAGATAAATATCTGAGTATTTGTTTCACAGCAGACCAATGTGTATGATTGTGAGCATCTACGAACTGACTCAGGTAATTAACTGCGTACTCGATATCCGGGCGGCATACATACATATTTACATATATGTATAGGTAAAGTTCAGGTTCGGCAGGTACACTTGATGGTTTTGCTTCACTCGTACCAAAACGATCAACCAACTTTTCAATGTATTTTGATAGACCTAATTAGGAGTGCGCTTAGCGCGATTCCGCTCGATTTCAAACCCGATGTATAAATTCGCTTCATCGGTAATAATTTGAAAATTACTCTAAAGGTAGCTAATAACCTTATCAATTGCGTTTACATTTTTGCTCATAACGAGCCCATCATCTACATATAAAGCTATGTAAACAATTGAACTACATACGTTACCTACAAACACACACTTATCACTTTCAGTGCTTCTGAAATTGAAATCTTCTATGAATCGAACGAACTTCTCGTTCCAATATCGCGAAGACTATTTCAAGCCGTATACACTGCGCTGTAGTTTGTAGACCTGGTTCTTTCCATCTTCCTTGATGTAACCCTCCGGCTGCTGCACGTAGATGTCTTCTTGTAGATTCCCATACAAGAAAGCTGTCTTGACGTCGAATTTTATTATTTCATCATCTTCTTCCGCCGTGATTGCTATTAGAATCTGGTAGAATCCTCACTGATCGTATCGGATAACAGGTGCAAAGGTCTCGAAGTAATCGATTCCTTCTCTTTGTAGGAATCCCTTAGCGACAAGTCTCGCTTTGTACCTGACCTCACCATTCATATTGGTTTTTACGGTAAAAACCCACTTGCAGTCGATAGCGCGTTTGCCAGGCGGCAGGGTGGTGAGATTCAATGTATAATTTCCTTCGAGCGCCTGCATCTCCTTGTTTATAGCGACCTTGCATTTTTCGGCATCGGCACTTGTCATGGCCTGCGCATAGGTCAAGGGTATTTGGTCAGCAATTAACGCGACCGGTACACGGAAACGTTCCGGTGTCTGTATTTTGCTGCGATCACGTAATTGCCGGCCCGCTTGAAGTGTTTCCTCTTCGATAGTTGCCTGCTCTTCGTCAAGGTTGGCATCTTCGAATTCCTTATCATCGCTCGATGATTCAGGTTCTCCAAATTCTTGATTTTTAGAGATCTGTTGCTCTTCTATTAGGTCAATATGCTGATTGAATTGGATTCTTTCTTCAAAATTAAGAACAATTTTAAGATTTTTATCTTCTTGTTGTTGATGTACATCTTCTTCTTGTTGATGTACACTGCTGCTTTTCTCATTGAAATCACATCACAGAATGCAAGAATCAATTTTCTGCTTTTCTCGTCGAACTTCTTCCTCCTTTCTTTTGGGATATTCAAATATGCGTCATTGCCAAACACGCGTAAGTGTTTTATTTCGGGTTTACGTTCAAACCATTTCTCGAAAGGACTTTGCGTCTCACTTCCTCGTTGAATTGTTCTGTTCAGCAAGTAGCAGGCTGTGTTTACAGCTTCAGGCCAAAGGTACAGAGTTACGTTTTTGTTTATGATCATCGATCTTGCACTTTCGGTGATCGTCCCAATGTCTCTTTCCGCTTTTCCGTTTTGTTCATGGATGTACGGGCTCGAGAATTCTTGAATAATACCTTTCTTTTTCAGATGAGTATTTTTATTTTATTCTCTGTTTGGTTCTTCACCAAAGCTTCATATTCTTTAAATCGTTCAAACTCTTCTGACTTGTGCCTGAGAAAATAAACTTTCCTCAAACGGAAAGATAAAAAAATTTACTTTTGCTTCAAAAATATATCTCCTGTCTGGGTTCTGCACTGTTCGTTTTCGATTTCTGTTTTCGGCAATGGCATCGGTGATAGCTTTAGCTCTTGTAATATTAGTGAGAATAAAAATGGTAATTTCGAAAATAGGAATGACAACGTAAACACTCAAGAGGAAAAGGAAATAGACTGTGATGCAGAAAACCGTAAGTTTAAAGTTTTATAATATATTGTTTTTTACAATAATCATTTTTTTGAAAATTAAAAAAAAATAGTTATCAATTTATTTACATATTCCACATCGGATTGCGAAACGTCAAACCCTCATCTCTTCAATTTTTTTAAACTTGCACAACTTATAAAAAGAAAAAAAGATCTCAGATATTTTGCTAAAAAAAAATGTTCAAATTTTCATTTTTTATTTTATTTTTTTATTTTCAAATATCACTTTTAACGTCTTAATCTGCAGGAATGATGTACGAAGAATAACCATCTCTTTAAAATAAACAAATACTTTTTAAAATACCCCCTCCACTCCCACCCCCTTTACAAACTCCAAACTCCAGACATGCAAAATATGGGCTGCGTTGGCCCAGCTCAGAAAAAACATTCGTCGATTTAAAGCTGCGGCGAAGTCTCGGTGGTTTCAAGTCTCCCATCCACGCCAGTGGCCGACCAATTAAACAGAGGCCCGAAGAGCGGGAAGCTCTCGTTGGTTTGAATTGAGTATTCTAGCATGGCGTCATGGTCGTGATGGGATAGGCGGAAATGTCAAGAAGGCTAGTTTTGGATAAAATATTGTAAACGTAAAAGTAAGTCGTAAATGTACGAATAGTAATATTTGTCAAATGTAGAATGTATTTTCTC
>CAKNYM010018862.1:4097-15782 GCA_932195095.1 Andricus curvator
GTGTGTGTGTGTGTGTGTGTGTGTGTGTGTGTGTGTGTGTGTGTGTGTGTGTGTGTGTGTGTGTGTGTGTGTGTGTGTGTGTGTGTGTGTGTGTGTGTGTGTGTGTGTGTGTGTGTGTGTGTGTGTGATTTTCTGATCAGTAGCAATACTCTTTAACGAAAATGTAATGTAGTCATATAAAAACACCATTATGCTAATTGTAAGCTGAGTGCATTATCATATAATTTGTGACCTTCCTGTTACATACCAGTTAGATAACTGATTCACAAGATTTCGATGAATACTTCCGAAATGTTATACCTATTGTTTCCATGGGAAAAGGCAATTATTGTTCCAGAATTTGCTTCTTCTTGCCGTAAAATAGCAACCATTGTGAATTCCGGAACCCTCCGTAGAAGGGAGGCTGCTTTTTGAAAATTTCTCTCGCTCAGTCGAAGCTCTCTCTCCTCACCTGCAATAACAATATCAACGCATATAAAATTTTTTCAGATTTGTTTAAAGAGACTATTTGTATGAAAGAACCTTAATTTTTTAATCAAATTTAGAAATTAGCCCAGTCAAATTCTGCATTTATGCGGAATTAACTTTAGAGGTTAATTTTTTTCTGCGTGAGGGCATGTGACACGTAAGGGCCGTGCACAACCCACGTAAAGTGTTTTGGGCTGGGGGAGGGGGTGATGCGGTTCAACGACTTTTCTATGTTCTCTGACGTAGAAGGTACGAGATCAAAAAAATTTCTTTCGTGACGAACTATTTTACTTTACCCTTTTGAAAAGCTACACATGGGGCTCTATATAGAATCCAACATGGGTTCAAATATAGGTTCCTATTCTATTTTGTTTTCCAATTTGCGCATACGATTTGATATAGAAATCCATGTGGAATCCCATACGGGTTCCCATGTAAGCATTTTCAGATTGACAATTGTAACAGTACTACTTGCAATTTACCAATGAAGATTTCTAAAAACAAGTGTAATAATCATAAATTCACGAAATATTAATAAATGAATAAACATATCAATAAATCCACGAAAAAAATTTAGTCGTAAAAAAATACGTAAGAAAGGGGGGCTGGGGTGTCAAAACTTATGGAACGTGGCTACGGGGTTCAAACTTTCAAGAAAAACTTTACGTAATTCATGCACGGCCGCTTATCTGATTCTTATCTCAACGGCATAGTTTTTTGGACCATGAAGATTCCACACGAAACGAGATATCGGGCTGAAAGGTGAACATGGCGTGAGTGTCAAGGTAGTCAGAAACACTAGGAATGAGGAAGTTGTAAACGAGCCCTAAGTGGAATCGGAGGGTGGGATGAAACTGACCTCTGCCATCAGGGTGGCTGTCGCGGTGCAGAGAATGTGCACGAGCTTGATTTCTTGTCTGAGGGGGAGATCCTAGACTTCGACATGACGACGAAGTGTATATAGGTGAGAGGAGCCGTATAAAGATACTTCGGGAAGAGTATGAGAGGCGAACTGAGAGTAACTATGAAGAAGAAAGTTTTTAGGGAAATCCCCAAGACTTACGCGAGGGCGAATGAGGAAATGGCTGCTACTTGGAAGCCACGTAATAATCGGGTGTGTGTCCTGTAGAGTTAGGAGGAAGTTGCAGGTTACCAGGTGCTACCACTGCCTGGTTTTCAGACACCTCGCAGCAAAGTACGAGGGTCCTGATAGGAGCAGTCCAGGAAGCTGTAGGATATGCGGCGTCCAGGGTAGTAGAGCTGCAGAGTACTATGTACTATAAGTACTATGAGATGCGCGGCTTATAGGAGGCAGCCCCGTAGAGGAAGCCTTGAAAAGCTGCATTTAGAGCTTAGTAGCACACAGGAGGATACCGAAGGACAACGTAGTGCACCTATTTGAGTGACCCTGAAGTAATGAGGAAGCGTTTTCTGGGGTCGCTGTCTAACAAGGAGCATAGGAGATGGGTTCAGTGGGTATTACTTTGGTTGAGTCCTGTAACGCGGCCCCTATCTTGCTCGACTGGATCTTCAGAATGGGGGGAATAAAGCGATATTTGCCGAGAGTAGGTATGAGGAAAGCGCAATTGCTTATTTTTGCTCAGCAGAGTTCTGTGAGCTCCTGCTTTATCACCAGGACCGGTGTGTCACGTTCGTCTAGACACTTAAGATTCGCCCGGAAAGGCACTACTCCTTCATGTGAGGGAGTTAGATTTATAATAAGATCATAACCAAATCGTCATCGAATTTCGTTTAATTGTATTGGAATCAATCTCTAATTTCTATGCCTAATAATTATGCACATACTTTGATACATTTCTGGTTAAATCGTTTGAAAGTTGAGGGTCTAGAAGAGACTGAGTCGCGCCTGACTGTCTGCCGACTATTTTCTCTGAAACGCTCCTGCAAAAGGAATGTCGTAGCAAGAACCAGGCTACTTTATTCGAAGCAATAGTGCCTCGGTTTTCAACTTAACATCCGGCCGACGGGAGGCTGCACATGCAGCTCCTCAGGAAGGTCGACGATCAACCTCTGAATAAATTTATTATTTGTCGCACTTGGATTCGCATGACGGGTTTTCCTCAGGCCAACTTAGGGTAAGTGGTTTTGTCTGATAGAATCGTAACTATTGTTGCTGTCTTTGTAGTCCAGGCATTACGTTGAAATAATGAGTGAAATTCCAGAAAAAACCCCACATCCAATATTTTCAATGAGAAAGTTTCGTTAAGGGCTCCCTTTCGACATATCAAAAATGCTAGAACAGATCAATTGCCAAACAGGGTTTTTTTTTTAAACAGTTCCAAGTGTTACTTTTGCGTGGACGGATAATTCCCATTGTATTTTAGAGCAAAATGTCCAACAGGAAAAATAAATAAGACAAAATTATGAGAAAATTTTGTGAGAAGAATAATCCGCTATCTTCCATAGGTTTCGAGTTATGATATATTGAAAAATCCCCATTTTTTTGGATTTTCAGCCAAAAATCACTAAGTTTCAAAAAACACTGTGTACCCTCCCACCTAACTACTGCACGGAAAATTGTTCCACAGGTGAGTGAAAGTAGACTCAATTTTCTGTGATTACAAGAAAATAACAATGTCCTACCTGTAATAGGTCATAAGTTATGACCCCTCAAAGTTGGCCATTTTTGGCTGTTTTTACGGGCAAAAAAGTGAAGTTCAGTTTTTTCAAAATAAATTGAGTCAGGTTTAGTTTGTATTCATGATACAAGTTGCTGAACTGGAGTCTATAAAATTCTGCGTACATCTGAAAAAAAGTATTTTGGACCTATTATTTTGAAAATTGCAAGGTTTCATAAATTTCATTTTTTTTTGTTGCATATTTGACTAAAAACGAAAAAGTTGTGTTCATGTAAAATACCTCGTTTCCTGTGGATCCTACGACAAATTTCATACAGAGCAAATGAAAGTGGAGTCAATTTAGCGTAATTTCACAAAAAAATGTGTCTTAGCCCTAATAGTTCACGAGATATGACATTGGAAAGTACACTCTTCCTGTATAGAGGCACCTGAGCGTAACGTCAAGTAGAACTGTGGTCATATTTCGAAATTTTTGTCCCAAATAAGTGTATATAACTCATTTATGATGTATAATACCTCTTTTGTAACTGATAAATAAATAATCATTTATAACGAAAGCTTGGTATCACCACCAAAAGTAGCCGCAAAAAAGTACTCATAAGTGGTGATAGCAAGCTTTTCTTACGAACAATTATTTATTTATCAATTGAAAAAGACGTACTATATATGATAAATGAATTATATACACTTATTTGGAACAAAAATTTCGAAATATGACCGTAGTTCTACTTTACGGTACGCTCAGGTGCCTCTATGCAGGAAGAATGCACTTTCCAAGGAAATATCTCGTGACCTATTAGGACTAGGACACTTTGTTTTTTTTTAATTTTGCTAAATTGACTCCACTTTCATTTGTTCTGCATAAACTTTGTCGCAGGATCCACAGGAAACGAGGTATTTCATAAAAACACAACTTTTTCGATTTTAGTCAAAAATACAACAACAAAAAATGAAAATTTTGTCCGACCCCCCTTGAAAACGCGCTATTGCATGCACGTGAAGCACGCGCAATGTGTCCGCTTTCAGCCCAGTGACGTTCGCACATGCGCACTCCGCCGCCGGGCCAACATGAAACTTTACGCCCGCTACATAACACTTTACGCCCGCTAAATAACACTTTACGTCCGCTACATAACAACTTTACGCCCGCTGCACATACACTGCACCACGAAAGTGAGAATATAAAGGAAATTATCTTTATCTTTAAAAAAATTGTATCGTTGCACACCACAGTCTCCCTTCTGCAAAGTACGCTATTTCTTTCTTTCATTTATAATCTAAAATTGTCAAGTACACCAAACATCCTCTATCTGCTTAACATGCTTGTTTGCAAGAAGGGTAGGACAAAAAGTATGGTGTGTATCAAGGGCGTACGGCTATTTTGACGAGTGTGAACTTGCCGCCCGAGCGAAGGGAGGTCGGCAAGTTCACACTCGTGAAAATAGCCTTCTTTACGCCCTCTATACACAATATACTATTTTTAAACCTTACAATTCCCAAAATAATAGGTCTAAAAAACTTTTTTTTTAGATTTCCGCAGAATTTTATAGACTCTAGTTCATTCACTGGTATCACCAATGCAAACTAAACCTGACTCAATTTATTTTGAAAAAATTAAACTTCACTTTTTTGCCCGTAAAAACAGGCGAAAATTGCCAACTTTGAGGGGTCATAACTTATGACCTATTATAGGTAGGACATTGTTCTTTTTTTGTAATCACAGCAAATTGAGTCTACTTTCACTCACCTTTGGAACACTCTTCTGTGCAGTAATTAGGTGCGAAGGTACACAGTGTCTTTTTGAAACTGAGTGATTTTTGGCTGAAAATCCAAAAAAGTGAGGATTTTTCAATATATCGTAACTCGAAACCTATATAAGATAGCGAATTATTCTTTCAACAAAACTTTCTCATAATTTTGTCCTCTTTCTTTTTCCCGTTGGATATTTTGCTCTGATGGGAATTATCCGTCCACGCAAACGTACTTTTGGAACTGTTTTAAAAAAAACCCGGTTTGGCAATTGATCTGTTCTAGCATTTTGGATATGTTAAAAGGGACCCCTTAACGAAACTTTCTCATTAAAAACATTGGATGTGGGATTTTTTCGGAAACCAAACTACTAGATGCCTGGACTATTGTTATTATCAGCGCTATGTTTACCTTAAATTAAAAGTTAGCAGTAAATTGTCGTTAATAATCAAATCGATAATGCTATCACTTTGTCAGTAAGCTCTTACTGAAACTTGTGGAATGTATATGTAAAATTCAAATTTTGATTTAAGCTCTCATCCTAGTAATTAAAAAACTTCATAACTTGTTTTAAATGCTAATTAGTGTCTAAACTTTTATTCACTGGAGGTAATGATTCCACAAAAATCCCACTTCCCTAACCTTCACCTCTATTTGTTTGCAGAGAGTTTCAGCACGCATTATCTTTATAAAAGTGGCGTCAAGTAAAAGCCTGGCGCTTACCACGTGCTAATTCGATTCCGGTCTCAGCTTCCAGCAATGCGGGATTTTAATTCCCGCTCAGTCCCCGAACCGCTCATTAGAGCCCTCAAATTCCATGCGTAAATGCATCTACAACTTCCTTCGGAGAAAAAACACCGGCAGAACTTGCAGGTTATATTACAGCTTGCAACTTTTCTGAAGAAAAGTGTAGTTTGAAAAGTCATAACTCGCGACCTAATAGAGTTAGAAGATTTTTTTAGTTTCACGCAGAATTTTATTTACAATAATTACTATACTTGTGGTATATATATATAATCGAAGAATAAAAAAAATTCAATTGTTAAACGACTATTTCAGACTTTATTGATAAGGTTAGTATTTATAACGGTACGTTTCGATAGCGGACCGCTATCCTCATCAGGCGATGATCTATAAATGGTTACATATTATCGTTGAAAACAACAACGCATATGAATAATATAGAAGTATGACGTGATCTTCTCACCTAGTTGTTGGTTACAATTTTGGAGTCGGAGAGGATTAACATGTTGGAGGAAATTTGTCAATATTTATAAAATTCCATTGTCAGTGTTGGAACTAGAATGGAATATATGATACTAATAATAATTATAATAAGAACATCTTTTAATTTTGTCTAGTTTTTATTTTTAAATATAATGTTACCTTAATTTGGAGGTTAAGATGAGTTTCAAGAACATTCTGTGTTTAGATTTCTAATTATGATTTATTTTTATATTTTTTATATCGTTTTTCATGGTGTAAAGGTAATAGTAATGAAAATTTTGATATTTCGGCAAAATGAATAGTTGAATTTATGCGCTGTAACAATAAATTATAACAAATTGTTAATTTAATGATTTTTTTCAATCTAATTAACGTCTAATAACAACTAATTTAGAAAAAATGCTTATTTTACAATTTTGAATGAAGGTATTTTTCAATGTTACAACGTTATTAATGTTGAACAAAACGCTGGTTTTACAATTTTCTATAATAAATAACATGTTAATAACACAAAGTTAATAATTTTGAGTGGAACGCAGATTTTAAAATGTTACAAATTACATTAATTTTGAGTTCGACGTTGATTTTACAATTGACTGTTTTAAATAACATTTTCAATATTATAAAGTTATTAATTTGGAGTGAAACGCTGATTTCACACATTTTCTGTATTAAATAACATTTTCAATAATAATATTCAGTAAAACGTTGATTTTACAATTGTCTGTTTCAAATAACATTTTCAACAGAGTTATTAATTTCGAGTGAAACTCTGATTCGGCATTTTGAATATTACAGAATTAGTAATTTTGAGTAAAGCGCTGATTTTACAAATTTTCTGTATTAAATAACATTTTCAATAATAATATTGAGTAAAACGCTGATTTTACTATTGTCTGTTTTAAATAACATTTTCAATATTATAAAATTCGTAAATTTGAGTAAGATGCTAATTTTAAAAAAATTTCCGTATGAAAGAACATTTTTAGTATTGAAAAATGATTCATTTTGAGTAAGATGCTGATTTTTCAAATGCTTGTATGAAAGAACATTTTCGATATTACAAAAATTATTAATTTTAATTATAAACGCTAATTTTTGCAAATTTGAACAAGATTATGATGAGCTATACCCTCCCCTCGCAGATCGAGGATGGGCGGCATGCGTCTATAATCGATACAATTGTGAAAAAATTGGGGAAAAATAGAGAATTATTTAATATTGTATGGCTTTTCCATTAAATTTTTGGCTAACATATATATGAGAAAAATGCGTATAACTTTTATATGAATCATATTATAATTGATGTTAATACTGTCTGTGAGGTATTTAGAGTGCATATTTGTTCAAATATATAAATAAAACATCTCGGGTCTTATTAACATTTATATGGCATTTATATCAATGATCGTAGTATTGTCGAGTTTTACTCATAAGTGAAAATTATTAAAGGAAGGAAAATTATACAATGAATAAAAAGTTATTATATCATTTTTCAATTGGACTTCACAGTAAAATATAATTACGGTAATAATCAATTTTGTTTGAAGGATTCCCGTGTAGGAATCCAATCAGGGATCCGGCCGGATAGCCCCGGTTTTACCCGGGCGCTGGCCGGGGAAACTGGCCGGTATCCGGCTAAAAACGTCACGGGAAACTGGTCGGATCCCGGCTTCAATACCGTTTGGGCCCCGGCCGTATTTTTCTGGGGTTTCTAGCATCCCTAAAATAAATCCAGTGGGTACGCGGGCACATTCGTATTTTAGACGTCCTAAAGACGTCTTCAAGATGTCCATATTTGTTCAATTGATGTCTTCTTGGCTCATCACGCTATAAAGAGGTCATTGAGATATAACAAGATCACGAGACTAGCATTTGAAATAAAACTAGTTTTATGAATTATTACATCAAACGGTATGAGAAATGATCACTAAATACATGATCTTTTTGAATAAATTTTTTTAATAAACTGAACGAAGTTATATAAAATACATGAAACGTTTTAGTATTTTAAGTCAAACAATATTATAGAACACGAAATAAATTTAATATTATTTTAGTTATCGTGGGAAGATCGGGATGAACTTTCATTACACCGATCGTCATCTCGCGGTTGATTAACTTTGCGACTTGTCGATAAAGCTCTTCTTGGGCGATCACTTTTCCAATCTTTAGAATTGCCTAGAACATTTCCTAAAGCCAAAAGGAAAGCCTTTTCTGTGATGAAGTTTCCTGTTGATGGATCGCGATGAGTCTCTTGAAGAACACCTGAAGGACAAATTAGTTGAGTTGTAGAAAACAATAAAAACGTTTTGGAAAAGAAATAATTAAAAATATTGAGTCAAAATTACTCAGTAAGCAACCGTAGAACTTAGTCTGACTGAATACAGATTTTCCAGGCATTTGTTTAATGGCTGTGAAGAGAACTGCCAAATCTGCAGACAAATATTTCTTTAAAATATTTGTCAAAGTTTTCGTGGTGATGTTTGATGTGTCAAAAAATTTCCTTAAAGACTTCATCTAAAAAAATATATGTGTAATCACCACAAACATACGTAAAATCAATATGAAGTTGTGCAAAAAGTATGAATAAGCGCTAACTTACAAAGTCCTCACGGAACGTTTTGTCCTGCGATAAGTTATCATCAAACTTGTCGAACTGTGATTTATCATTGAAGGGTAACTCCAAGTAATTTTTTGTCATAAAATACTCTCGAATAATGCTTCCAATCTCGGATTCTCTTTGCGTTTCAAGCAATCTACTTTGATGTACTTTAAGTTCCTTCAGATCCACTCTGATTCTTTCCAAATCCATTTTGATGACTTGCAAGTCATTGTAAATTTTTCTAAGGAATGATGAGTCTAAACAAATTAGAAACAAAAGACGAGTGTTGAAATCACAATATAACGTAAGAAAAATAATGATTATAAAGGCTTTTAAAAGTTTTTCAAAATACGATAGTAATATTGAGTTCTGAAATTTAATTATAAATTACGAGTATAAAGTTACCCGCTGTAAGAGAAAGCCCAGTTTTGTTCTTTTGAACTTCATATTCTGTCTTAGATTTGCTCTTTATATATCTTTCGTCACGATAACTCTGACTATCACCTGAAAAATAACATCAGAATTTTATTAACTTTATTGAAATATGTTTCGTATTAATTAACTAAATATTTTCCTTGTAAACTTACTCGAACGTGAAGAATTCTGCCATTTCTGGTTTGATTTTGATGGCTCAACTTTCTTTTTTTGCTTCTCCAAATCGAGTTCTTTCTGATCTAACGTAGCTTGTTCATCAATGTCAATCTTGCTATCATAGAGTTTGGGCTGTGCAGGCGTATCATAATCTTTGGATGAGGTCTCGTCATCTGAACCTGCGTCTGAAGAGATATTACCCGCCAAAGAATGCAATCCGTATGATTCTTTTCGTAACCTTAAAGTTCTGTCTCGAGGATTTTTATTGCCTGAAATAATAGGAAAATGCAAATTGTAAATTAGAACATTGAATAGTTGTAACACTCGTTCTTATCTGTAATATAATAAATCATATAGTAGTGCTTACTCGGAATCTCAACTTGCGGCTTCGTAGCTGTAACAGGCAAGCCAATATTTCCTGCTGAACGTCCCAGTTTCACCGAAGATTTTCTAGAAAGCACCGGCAGTCTGGATTTCTTAATTTTATTTTTTAGCCGTTTCTTTTCCCGTTCTTCGGGGTCTGATAGCAGTGGGGAAACTTTTAATGCATCCTGCGTTTCTTTACTTAATTTCAGCTGAGATTGCTTGTGTTTTCTTACTAATTCAGCAACTTGTTTTTCGGGTGGTACCTCACTATCATGCGAAAAAGCATAATCTGCGTCTTTCAATATTAACGCAACGCGATTTAAACCTTCTTCATAAGTTCCTTTAAAAAAAGAACAAATTTCTGTAGAAATTTATAAATCCAATACTTAACATTTCAACAAAAATAGTATAAGGTTTTAATAAATTTATTCAGAAGAGATGAGTTTCCAATTAAAAAATATAAGTTTTGAACCAAAAATGGAAGTTACCTTTTTAGTTTAAGAAATAAAGTTTAAAAAAAAATGAATAATTTTCAATTAGTTAAATTCAACTGAAAAACACGAATTTTTAACAAAATACTTGAATCCTTAACCAAAATGATGATTTTTCAAAGGAGAAGATTAATTTTCTGCTCAGAAAGACGAATCGTCAAAAAAATATATGAATTTCACACCAAAAAAGTTGAATATTTCACCAAAAAATGTGGATTTTCAACAACAACAAAATAATAATTTTCCACCAAGTACTTAACTTTTTGAATAAATAGTTTAATTTTTAAAAATTTAGTTGAATTTTCAACTATAAAAGATAAGTTTTTAACTAAAAAAGAGAACTTTTTAAACAAAAATAGAATAGTTGCATTTTCTGCTTGAAAAATTAATTTTCGACAAAAAAATTATATTTCTTTCAGTTAAATTAAACCAAAAATGATGAGCTTTTAACAAAATAGTTGAATCCACAGCCAAAAAGATTAATTTTCTACCCAAAAAGACAAATTTTAAGCAAAATAGATGAATTTCCTACAAAACACTTGAATTTTTGAACCGACATTACGAATTTAAAAAAACTCATTTTTAAAAAAATGGGTAATCTTTGAAATAAGCAGTTACATTTTTAGCCATATAGTTGAATTTTCTACCAAAATAGTTGAATTTTCACCAAAAAGATGAATGTATGAACAAAAAAGACGTTTTTTCTACAAAAAAATTGATTCTTCAACCCGAAAGTGAGAATTTTTAACAAAAAGGTTGATTTTCAGGTACATACATTAATTTTCTACCAAATTGTTGAATTTTCAAGCAAAAAATATGAATTTTCTACAAACCAGTTCAATTTTCCCAACCGAAATGAGGAATCCTCAACAAAATACATACATTTTTAACCAAATAGATGAATTTTTAATTGAAAATATAAATTTTTGACCAATAATGGAAGTTATATTTTTATTTTGAAAGAACTGATTATATTTTTGACTCTAAAAATGAATTTTTAACTAAAATTATGAATCTTCACAAAAAATTGATTAACAACAAAGTAGTACAACTTTTAACCAGATAGTTGAATTTCCAAACAAAAAAGATGAATTCTCAACGAAAAGTGTAATTAATATTTAAAATTTAAGAATTTCAAATTAGATTAAAATCAAATTCAAAATCCCATTTAACGTCCAATAATCAAGTTAATGTATAGAATTCCTGAAAAAAAACAAGAATTCAACGATCAAATTTGGACAAACACAACAAAATGCTCCTATTGCAATTCCTAAAAACAAAAAAATTTGTTTCTTTGTACAAAAATAAAAAAGAGGAAAGAAAAATGAGAAGGTGACCAACCACATCCCCTTCCTTCTCTTTTTTATTTCTTTCGTCTTTTTTATTTTTATTATTATCAAATTACAATATGAAAGCATGCCAAATATTTACCAACGTTTCGGTGCTCACACAGCACCCTTATCAAGGCAAGAAAAATTAGAGCAGGTAGGAACAGCGACGAAATAACGACGCTATCACTTCGATACCTGACAACTGAATGTGGGTCAATAGACAAATCCGTTATAAACAAACAAGAAATGAGAGAAAG
>CAKNYM010018863.1:2738-28277 GCA_932195095.1 Andricus curvator
AGAAGGAAGCAGAGCTTCCCTGCATTTGTCTGCAAATATTTCTCTCTGCATGGTACTTTTTTCTGCAAATCTTCGTCACACCTAATTTACAGAGATCTTGCAGAAGATAGACAGAGAAATGCCGAGATTCTCTGCATTTCATTGCAAATAATTTTTCTCTACATACTAATTTTCACGCACATATTCGTGAGCCCAAATTAGCAGAGAAATTGGAGAGTTTTGCAGATAAAAGAAGGAAGATTTATCTGCATTTATCTGCAAACGTGTTTGCAGAAAGGCCGCTGCAAAAATGCAGGAAGATTTTTCCACCAGGATGATCATTTTTCTCTGCGAAAATCGTGCTGATATGAACAAGCGAGATCGTCAACATTGGACACCTCTCTGTTACGCGGTTTCTGCAAATCATCCGAGAATTGTCAACATTCTCCTGAATCGTGGAGCCGATCCAAAAGGATCGTTTCGAGTAGTTCTTAACATTCATTCGCAAGATATTGAGTTATTACTTGTTCAATACGGGACTTTGGCCGACATATGCAGATCTACTTGCCATGATTTAGACTTTTTAGACGATTTTTTTCAGTATTTTGTCAAGCATGGGTAAAGTCAATGATAATGATAGGATTTCTCGTTATGGCGTCCTGTATATCTTAAATGATTCTTTGACACTCTTTCACTCAGCTGTCCAAAGTGGAAACGTAAATATAATCAAAAAACTTATTGAATTAGGTGCGGATGTCAATGCGAAATCAAATACAAATTTAACTCCCTTACGTTTTGCAGCCATATATAATATGACTGAGCCTCTTGTTTGTGCTCGTCAAACATGCCATCCTCCTCAGTTGTATGAAACATTTACTAAATTTGTGAAAATAAGTAAAATACTCCTCAACAAGGGTACTTTCGTAAATATAAGAAATGATGAAGGTTTAACACCGATTCACTATGCGGTTCATATACATGAATTTTGGCCAGAAATCATTATACTCCTTCTGAATAATGGTGTTGATGTAAATGCTGTTGATAAAAGCGGTTCAACACCCATTTTTTATGTACAAAATAATGAAATAATTCTGGAAGTTCTGATAAGTAGAGGAGCAAATGTGAACCATATGTCTCCTAAACATTTTACACCCTTTTTTTGGGAATGCTTCCCGAGTAAAAATGCTTCGACTTGAGTTCGACTTGGCGATGTCTTGAGTTAGTCCCCAAGACATCGATGTCTGACTGCGTCTCAAAACTGAGAAGAGACATAAGACAATGTCTTACTTTTATGGTTTCAGCATGGTGACTTCAAGTCGGCGTAACTTGTCTCAAGACGAACTTTTTCGACTCAGAAATGAGACCTCGACGGAGACTGTTAACAGATGCGAAGGATTAAAATTAATGAATGAAAAATTTGTAAATATTGAATTCGTTATTTTTAATTAAAAAATTGAGAATCTGTGGGGCTGAACGAGTATAACCCTGGAAAATTTTCTTCACAAAAATTAAAATTGTAATTTTCTATAAGGATCTCCTAAGCCGTTAGAAATACGTAAAAACGAACAACATTTTCGGTCTCGTCGTCAAACAAGTATAATACAAATGAAAATCTATAAATTAATTGATTCAATATATATATATATATATATATATATATATATATATATATATATATTGTGTAAAAATATACAAAATTATTTAATTATTAACAAAGATTAGCTTTTATGACAGTCAGAATGACCCTTTTTTCAGGGCAGGTATATACTCGAAGTTGTAAACCGCTCGACTTGAAGTCATAACAATTCGACTCAAGATATAAATATATGTCTTCAAGACATAGAAACTTGTCTCCAAGACATAAATTGAAGTCTGGCTCCATCTCAATAAGGAGACATGCTGGAGGCGAACTTTTCAACTTCAGCATGTCTTGATTGGGGGCAATTCAAGTCGAAACCAAGTCAAAGAATTTTTACTCGGGTTCTGTTAGGTCATTCATCGTGTGCAGACGTTCTTTTATGAAATGGGGCAGATGTAAATATTCAGAATTCCGCTGGTCAAGATATGCTAGAAATTTAGGAACAGAGTTATTACTATACAAACGTGGAAAATTTTGAGGGCATAATAAATCAAATTCAAGATGTCAATCGTACAATTCGACACCTTAAACACTTTGCTGATAATTGCAGATTTGTTGATGATTTTGCTGCGATAATTTTTAAGAATATAATTACTAACGAGAATAATAACATGAATGTTGAAAATTTTAGAAGCGGACAATCCAAAAAATAGATACACTTATTTTTGTTCAATATTAATCCAAAAGTGCAAAAACGAAATTATTTTAATGAAACAGAAAAGATGTTTGATTCGAATTTTTGACATCCTAGATATGCCAATCAATGAGCTTTCGCATTACGTTTCAAATAAAATTTTTGTTTAAATCAGATTCTGTAGGGAATTCTTTCCCTTATTTTGGTCAAATTTGGCTCCGTCACATTGACCAAGCAGTGAAACGAAGACCACTACCTGATTCAAGCACAGCATCTTTTTAAAAATTAATCTACAAGCTTCATAAACTACAGTTGTCAGATCTTGTTGTGTATAAAATAGTTGAATTGTTAACCAACACTCAATTATGTTTTTTGTCACAAGTATAATTTTATAATAAATGTCGCTTTAAAAGTGTACCTACACTGAAAAAAAAATTGAATCAAATGAAATTTCTTTGATTCAAAGAAATGGTAGAGTAGAATATGGCTGAAGAAATATTTCTTCAGATTAAAGAAATGTTTTGTTTGGATCTAAGGAACGCAATGCTTAAGGCATATAAATACTTACTTGACACTGTAAAATATTCTTTGAGCGAAATAGATTTGTTATTGACTGTAATAAATAAGTATTTGATATGATAGGTGAGTTCCGTAATGTAAAGAAGTATGGTTTAAGTTCAAGAAGATAGTTATTACATACAAATAAATGTAACTCAGAGAAAGTGAAAGTTTTTTTTCAACCAAATATATGATTATTTGATTCAAATAAGCAATGCAATTATAATGATTATAATTTATAATAATATATTTATTTTCATTTTCGCAGAGTAGGAAAAAGAATTTCAAGCAAGACCAACTGACCAATGCTTCGGAAGACAGATAAACACCAATCACCACATATTTCAGATTATATCTGCGGTGAAAACGTATGGCTAACTTAAAGACTGGAGAATCCATTTCTATTGTGAGACTATAAACTCTGCGCACCTGGCGGCATATGTTCTGAACTACTCGGAACAAATAAAGAATTTTACCAAAATATTTTTTCGAACGAATGGTGCATGAAGTTTTTTCAAAAATATATTTCTTCACTTGAAGGAAATGTTTATTAGACATAAATCGCTTCACTCTATTTATTAGAAGAAACCTATCTTCCAAGTGAATAAGTTCTTACTTAAGTGAACAAATTACTTTATTCGACTAATGACACGTTCTATTAGAGCAACAGTATCAATCCCCTAATATGAAAGAAACATCGCTTTCACTTAATTAATATTGCTTTCATTTATGTCAATATTTCTTTGATTCAAAGAAACCAAAATATTTGTTTCACTCATCGATGAGTTACTTATTTTAAATAAAATATTTTTTAATTCAAAGGCTCAAAATCATTGAACTAAAAAAATATTTCTTTGGATGCGAAAGCAAGATTCAAGGAAACTAAGTTCTTAGTTTTAAATATATCAATTCCTTGAGTTCATTATCTGATATTCTGAGGCCAAGAAATATTTCTTTATTTCAAAGAAAGGACGCCCAAAGAAATGATTTCTTTGAATCAATGCAACTACTAATGCAAACTATCAACCTAGAAACACTACCCGAATCGGGTAGTGTCACGCCTACCCTGAAAGGGAAATGGCTTAATGGTATAATGCACGCGTTTGTTGCTTTTAAACAATATTCAGTACAATTAAGTAAACAGTTTTTTTGGCTCAAATGAATGCAATCAAAAAAACGTATATTTTTAAGACTCTTAAACATGAAAATGATTATACTCCCTTCTGCCGGTTCACAGCATAATATAATATACCGTGTCATGTTTCTCTAATTACAATTCAATATTTTTGGTTTGCAGTGGAATGTTTCAAATTTAATGCGTAGAATTCATTGTATCCAGGTGCGAATTTGTATATGTATGTAATAATACCTGTTTCGAACTGCGTTTCAACTCACGAATGTTCTACTTATTCCGAAGGCACCACCTGGAGGCATCCCAAGAGCTATATATATAAGGCTGCGCCCCAGGCCAGACGAGTCATTCACTCATTACAACGCATAATTTGTGACATCAGAGGCCTAGGTGTTTCTGTTGGCACGCCGGAAATGGCGCGCGAACACAAGTTTCGTGATTCAGACAATAAGAATCGCCGTTACAGCAGAAATACGCAGAAACTAGACTTTATTGCGAACAGGGTATACAGTTAGCTAACCATAGATTAAAAATTCATGGTGGAACGTTTCGCAAGTTCATTATGATTAAAACATTGATTAAAAATAACCAGGATTAGTTAACTATGGGTTCAATCAGAGATGATGTAATCGGCCCAAGAGGAACACCAAAACCCATAGAAATCATGGAGAGTCTTTTGAAAATTTTGAAACGCTTGTCGCTTCATGACATAGCCGGATTAAGGGGGTGGCTGCCCCGCTTGTGAAGGGGCCCCCAAATTCTTCCTCAACTTAAAGAAAGTAGAGGTGCATGAGTGTGATTTTTAAATAATTTTTAACTAGAAATATGACGAGAAAGTGTGAATGTGCTGCACCGAAAAGAAAACAAAAAAAAACAGAGAAGAATTTGAAAGCAAACTCCCAAAACTGCCAACTTTTTTCAATAATAAATCTAAATCAGTTATAACTGATAAAAATCAAGATTTACTCTCTTCTTCTCACTCCTCTGAAGAAAATGAAAATTCTGGTGAAGTAGAAAATAAAAATTTCATGACAAAACTATCGAGGATACACAGCGGAGATTACCAGGTTTGTGAGTTTATCATCTAAATAAAACGGCTGTTGAATGATCTGCGTAAAATATATATGAAATTGTTAATTAAATTTAATGTAAAATAATTTAATAAGTATCAAATAATAAAATGATATTCAAATGCGTAAGAGGATTTGAAAGTTCAGAAAATGACGAATCAGGGATAATAACGAATGCACAACTCTGTAATGATGAGACTGTAGAAGATTAAAGATAAAATTGAAGATTTAAAAGATATAAAAAACGTGAGTCTAAACTTGTATATTTTTACGCTGAAGAATTGGAAGTTACCCCAGCCACTGAACTGGAAGAATTTGTTCCTTTCTTGAAATCTGCACACAAAGATAAAAAATTATCAGCAGCAACTATCAGCTACAGAAATCTGCACCCATTGAAATTCTTCGACTTTGGGAGAAGTTGCATTTACATTTAAAAAACTTAGAATCTAAAAAGTGGTCGAAATCGCCAAAACCTTTAAATTAACTGAATTTGAGAATAATTAAGATATGGGTGTCCGTGAAATAAGAAGCTAATTTATTTTTTAATCATTCAAAGTACGTAAAATAAGTTTCTGGGATTTGAAACTACTAAAAAATTAAAGTTATCGTGTTTCAAGAAATTTGATTGAGTTTATTGGAATTAAAGAAGTATGAATTTATAGTCTAAAGACTTTGTTTAACTTTGGAAATACTTGAAATTAGAGTTTAATTAGTTACACCCTATGCGATAATTCTTCTTGATAATTTTTCTTCTCATCCTCTAAAAGTTTCTTATTTTTCTGTAATGGAACTATACCCGCTCTCTAAAAATGAACCAATGAAATCTCACTGGTTGAAACAACCAGAATTATGTAACTGACAACCAGTAAGATTTCACTGGTTCACTCAATGGAATTTCCTTACTGGTTTAATCAGTGAGGTTAACTGGTTACTCGGTACCAGTAGTCATCTGGTTGTGGGCGTTGTCGTCCGACAGCTGGTTATGTATGACACTTATAATCCATCACTTTTGTGCTAACTTTTGTAAGTTTTTGAACATTTTAAAAATTACGGGAGTTACCCCATGTTGAATTTTGGCATCAATTTTTTTGAATTACAGATATTTCTGAAACTTTCCTTTCTTTTTTTTTCAACCTTTTGACCAAAAAAAGTCCAAAAAATGTGTGTATTCAATTTTTTGTTAATAATGGACTACTTTACTAGTTAGAATATACAAAATTCTTATGCTATCTTTATACATGTTCAATAGATCAGCTTTTCTGCGGCAATCAGAATCGTTAACTTATTAGAGTCATCCACGGTTACGGTTATATCTTGCTCTCGATCTTGCTGCTTAAAAATTGCTATAATCTGTAAAACCCAAATATATTAGCTCGGACTTCGATCCCTTGTTGCAAGGTCAACCAATCTATTAAAACATATTCTGGATAGTCTATTTTCTTCCATAGTATTTATTTTCTTCAACCAATTAAAAACCCTGCTCAACACTTCGCTTAACGATGGAGACACCTGTGTTTCGTTTCGCACTGCATAATTGGGATAGTACTTCGGCAAGACCAGAATTCTCTTATAATATGTCATCTGTATTTTGTCAATATCATTCACATACCGCAAGCCCCAAGTTTCAATACAATAACAAAGCATAGTCACTGTCAACGACTGGAAAAACGTTTCTGTTGTGTACCAGCTGTTTGACTTCGACACCACGATTGTCTTATCAACCGACATTATTGCCATACTGGTCAAAGCTTTCGCCTTCATTAAAGCTTGTAAAAATACCACTGAACTAGAAAACATTGTTCCAAGGTAATTAAACGTACTAATAATCTCTAGTGGTTCGTTTTCGCAAATAAAATAGAGATTCTCGGCTAGTCTTCCTTTGTAAAAAATCAAACTTTTTGACTTACGCTTCTTAATTTGTAGCTTATTAATATTACAGTATTCCACCAGAAGGTTTATTTTTCGAAGCATATCTACTGGTGAGTCAGCAAAAATAACTAGATCGTCTGCATAGGCAATAGTTAAAATTTCGTGATTATAATCGATAGGTATCTCACGGGCACCCCTTTCGTAAAAGAACTCTTCTCTGTCGTTTAAATATAATGAGAAGAATATCGGACTGAGAATCTCACCTTGCAAAACCCCCTCTGTTGTATCGATTGCCTCTGTCAAACCATCAGGCGTACGGACTGATAATACCGCTCTATCGTAAAGATCTTTACAAATTCTAATGAACTTGGAGCTAATTTCAATATGAAACAATTTTTTCCACAGTAACAAGTGATTCACTGGTGGGAAGGCCCTAACAAAATCTATAAAGAACGTATAGACCTTTCTTCCTGGACAACTAAGGTGTATTTGAGCAATAGCATTTATAATAAAAATATTGTCCATACAACCCCTCCATCTTCTAAATCCGAACTGAAATTCATAAAGAACCCCCGTTGTATCGATCCGATAAGCAATCTTCCGTATAGCACTTGCGTAAAAATTTAAGTGATTGAATTGAGGGGCGAGATGGGTCTATGGTTCAATGGGTCCTTTAAATCACCCCTTTTATACAACATTATTGTGTGCGTGTAGGTTCAGGAAGAAGGCACCCTCCCTTCAACCATCACTCAATTAAAGAGATCTTTTATTTTTACTAAACAGTTATTCGTATTGTCACGTGGTTTGGAAAGGCTCCTATAGAAATCAAAACATTCACTTGTTGTAATAACATAATTCATTTATTTTTTTACCAACTTATTTATAATTGACCAAAAAGTTGTACTATCTCGGCATATGTTAATTGTCTCTACTATAGATTTCACATATGCTTTTTCTTTAGTTTTCAGTAACTTTTGGTATTTATTTTTCTGTACTACAAAATTTATAACCAATTGCTGATTCGCAAACTTATTTTCAGCGCATTTCTTCAAGAGCCTCCTAACTCGCCGCTTAGCTTAAATACATTCCCTGTCATACCATGGTTTATTATATTTTTCAGAACGCAATCATAAAAATGGCGTGTTTTCATGCCTCCATAGACAAACGAAAAAGTACGCTTTTTGAGCGGCGTCTGGCGGTGCGTTGGATGAGTTACAAAATAGGTTTCAGTAAGCACGGCGTGACGTAGAGTTCAAAAAAGAGCCTTGTTTGAGCATGCTCCGTGTATTTTCGTAACGCTAGAGAGAGACCGTGGATGACAAAGAGAGAAAGAGAATTCATAGCGGATTGGTGAGTCGATGTTTCTAACGAAGAGTATAGCGTGTTCCTATCGCCTCGCACATTATACTTTGTTGTCTCATTCACGCTCGTTAGAACACAAATGCAGTAGAGCTCATGCGTACCTTCACCGACTCAAAACGTGATTTTGCATTTTTCCATGGAGACAATGAAATCACGCCATTTATGATTTTGTTCTGAAAAGAATCGTTCGTGATTCCTGTGGACTGACGGCTTTTGTTTTTGAAACGCGCGCCATGTTTTTGTAACTCGTCTCCGGCTCGTTACAAAAACATTGAGCTCCTTTCAAAAAGGCCGTCTGTCCACACTAGTCACGAAATGTACTATTATGTGATTCCGGTGCATTTACGCGTTTTTATGCGACAGTGTAGAGTATAGTAATGTCGAACATTACGATACAGCGGAAGATCACTCTTCACATTACACTCCGCTGTATCGTAATGTACAACATTACGATACTGTACGCTGTCGCAACAAAACTTGTAACTGCACCGTCGTCGAAAAAATAGTATATGCGCCAATGCGCACAATTCGGGTCTTCACGCGACTCGCTTGCAATGCTCGCAGGACTTATCTCGCCTCGGCTTCGATCGTCCTGCGAGCATTTCGGCTCGTCGCGTAAAGAGCCTCATTATGCGCCTCGGCGCAAAATATACTATTAAAGTACTATCTGCGCTAAGGCTTTTCTTTAGCATGCCAAGTCCCTGATCCTCCTCATAGATGGTTTCAGTTATATTGTTATTCATTTTATCTATACTATTACTAATCTGCTGATTGGAAAAATTAAGTTCAATATTTTGTTTAAACTGCAAGCCATCTTCTTCTTTCCATCTCTGGCATATGATCCGAAGCTGGGACAATATTTAGTCCGAACGTCCTTTACAATGTCAATATGCATCAGGTCGTATGAAATTAGATCAATGACGCTTGGATGGTCTGAACTATTGTAACATGTGAAACATCCAGGTCTATCTCCACTATATCTACTGTTTGCAATCACAAGCCCATTGCTCGCGAAATTTTCGAAGAGGTCTTTTGCTCGCTTATTAATTTCCTGACCTAGAGAGAGTCTGTCTAGATACGTCAAGTTCCCCTCTGCCAACGCTTCTCTATCTAGAGAACCACGTTTTCTATTCTGGAATTAAAATCTCCTCCCACTACTACCGGCAAGATGGGGTTTCTGGATTCAGCCAAAGATATTATAAACGTAGATGCGGTGCGGGCTTAGTTACCCGCGATAAATATAGACGGCGCGTCCAGCGAAAATTGCCAGTTCCCCTCTACCCTCCACTACTCCCCGAAGGCACCCATCGATATAGTTTGCCAACAGCCACTTGGAGCGCTGTAAGCAAATCTCATCATACTCCTCGAAGCGCACTGATGGTAACTAGCTCGGACAAGAACCATTCAAATTGAAAATAAATTCCCAATTAAAACATTTTTACAATTTTATAAATCTTTCAAAATGTTTTGATATATTTCTGGGACAACTGAAAAATTCCCGAATAATAAAATTTCAGTTAGAATATTGTCGAATAATAAAACATACAAACTAGAAAATTCCCGAAATTAAGCAATTAAGAAACCAGTTTTTTAATAAATATTATTTATTTATTAAAAATACAATAATCAAATATTTTTATCAGACTTTTTTTAATGTTTAATTTTTATAAAATTATTGTTTGAATTTAAAATAACAATCATTGTATAAAAATGTCATGAAAAATAAAATTAAAAACATGTGCGCTTCGAACAAAACAATCTTTGCAGGTTTTAATTCAGCACTGATTCATCTCGAAGTTTATTTTTATTTTAATTTTTTTAAATTGATAATTCGATTTTTGAGAACGTTTTTTGTGACTTTTAAAAAATACAATGCACATTTTCAAACAAAATTTTTTATCCAAAAATATTTTTTGTCAGTTATTGTTATTTTAAATTCAAACAATATTGCATAAGCATAATTATAAACATAATTAAAAAATGCATGTATTTCTGGATGAAAAATTGTGTTTGAAAATGTGCATAGTATTTAAGAAAAATACGAAAAACGTTCTCAAAAATTGAATTTTACATTTTAAAAAAGAAATAAACAAAATTAATTCCGATATAAATCGGTGCTGAATTGAAACCTGCAAAGTTTGCTTGAAAAATATTATCAGGTTTGAAGAAAATTTGGAGAGAGTATTTTTACATTCTCATTCTAATGAGAAGGTATTGGTTTTATGTAAAATTTGACATAGTCGGTTTTCATCAAATCTCCACGTTTTGAGACCCCCTGAGCTAGAAAAAACGATTTTTACGAAGGTGTCTGTCTGTCTGTAGTCTGTAGTCTGTCTGTCTGTCTGTAGCCACGATAACTTTCGAAAAAATGATCAGATTTGATTGAGCTTTGGCACACTTTTTTATGGCCGAAAAATAGAGAACGATTTCGTTAACCAGCTATTTTGGATGAAAATCCAAAAAGTGAGCACATTTTGAAAATTTTTGAGACCACTTTTTTTGAAGATTTGAAAATTCTATGTACGGTTATTAGTAGTACGCAAAATAACGAACAAAATATTCTTATGACTTTTCGTGATAAAAAAAAAATTACTGGAGTTATAGCATTTTCAAAATTCCAAAAAACAAACGAAAATGAACATTTTAAGCCGAAAAACGCACGATATGAAAAAAAGTCAAGAGAAGAAAAATGTTGATTCCTGAACACCCTATAATATTTTCATAACAACTTTTTGAATTTTTTGAAAAATAAAAAATTCAAATTTTGATCGCACAAAAAATTAATGAAAAATCAAAAAAGTAATTTTGCTGTCAAACTATGCAAGATACCAGAAAAGATCATCTCACCAAAATTGTGCACCTAAAAAAGATCTACAAATTTCTTATCATTCACCTTTTGATATGACGCGTAGTTTTTGTTTTATTCGTAAAAAACAGCATTGAAAATAGAAAAATCAAATTTTCAGACGAATATTACCAGCTACGAAAAAAATGACCGAAAAAATATTTGTTCATCCAAGGAAGAGGTACAAATTTATTGTGACTCACGTTTCGATAGGATGCGTGGTTTTTTTTTATTCGTGAAAATAACACTGACAGTAAAAAAAATCAAATTTTTGAAAAAACAATGCAAGGTACGAAAACATATAAATGAACACAAATTGTGCATTCAAAAAAGACTTACAAACCCGTAATCAATTTTTGTGGTAAGAATATATTGAAAATGAAAAAATTAACTTTTTTGATAAACGGAACAAGCTAGAATAGAATGTTAACTAATAAAATTTGTCGCCTGAATTATATCATTACTTTTCATTTGAAATCAAATACAAATTTAGTAATTTGTATATGAAGAACATATAACACGAAACACAAAGTGCGCGTTCTGTGTATTTACCAAATCGCACGCCGTAAGTGCGCTCAAACTTTTTTGTTTCCATCATACGGTTCAAATGATTTTCAAATCAAATATCGAGCGCGAGGCGCGAGTGTCTGGATGAGAATGTGTTCCTTAAGGTCGATAGAACCTTGAGTAAATAAAGTTCCTTTTCAGTCTAAAATAAAAACAAATTTAACAATCACTTAATATGTAGAGGTTTTGATAATTTTATAATATTTGCAAACAAAACTTTTTCTTTTCATCGAAGTCGAACACGAAGATCAAAAATCTAGAGGAGCCGAGCGTAAAGCGTGATGTAAATACGCCCGAGCGCGTAGCGCGAGGTGAATACATAATCGAGCGCGAAGCGCGAGATAAATATATGATCGAGCGCGAAGCGCGAGATCCAACAGTCGCGCGCCCTAGGCGCGCTCAAACTTGCGAGCGCAGCTAGCCGCGCGCGAAGCGCGCCATGAGAATGTGCCCGCGAAGCGGGCAGATTTTTTTTCTTTCAAAGCGCACGTGTTTTTTAATTTATTTTGTAATACAATTTTTGTGCAATTATATTGTTCTTTTAAATTCAAACAATAATGAAAAAAAATTTAATATTAAGAAAATTTATTGGATAAAAATATTTGATTATTGTATTTTTGATAAATAAATAATATTTATTGAAAAACAATTTTTTCATGCTTAAATTTCTGAATTCCATAATTTGGGAATTTTTTTCTATGGATATTTTCTGTCGGGAATTTTTCAGTTCGGTAATATTATAAACTGTTCGAAAATTTTATAATTTCGGGAATTTTATTATTCGAAAATTTACCAATTCGGCAATTTAATAGTGTCGGATATTTCATTTTTCGGGATTTTTCAGTCATCCCTTTCGAAAATTTTTTTAATCATCCCATATTTTTATACCTTCTTTTAAAATTATGTAATTTTTTAAAATAAAAAGTCAGAATTTAATTTCGAAATCATCAAAAGTATCAATTTTCTTTTAAATTATTTGAAACCTTTTCAAATTATTTTTGAAATTTTGTCGGAAGTTTTAAGTATCTTTTAATGTGATTCTCATTTTTCCTAAACTTTTTGTAAAAACCTGCGAAAGAAAATTGCCTCCAAAGCTTCCATATTTTTTTCCAATTTTGTAAATCTTTTGAAATATTTGGAAATATTTTTAAACATTCTCTTAAAGTTATGTTCTTTTTCGAAATAAAAAATCTTTTTAAATATTCCAGAAATCTTTCTAAAAAATTTTTGTTAAATTTTTCAAACTTTTTGAGAAGCTCCTAATTTTTTTGTTGGAAACATTCAAAAACCTCCAACTTATTCAAATTTTTCCTAAATTAATCGTTGTTCAACTATTATTTACAAATCAAAATTCAACACTTTTATTTTGAAATTAAAAATTTTTAAAATAGAAAAATTATAATTGTAACATTCAAAGTTTTAATTTATCACTCTGAAATTGTGACAATTCAGTTTCGAACTGTTTAATATTGAAAATTGTTTTTTTGTTTTAATTTAAAAATTCCAAATTGAATGGATTCTAAGTGGAATATTTTATACTAAAACAATACTTGAATAAGATTTTGAAATTGAATAAAGGCATTTATTTATGAATCTATTAATTTGAAGTGATTTTTAAATTGAATATTGTTTATGAAGACTCAATCGGATGTTTACATTTGTGTAGCTACTAAGGCTTTCGAATTAGATTAAATCGTCTTGTAAAATCAATTACTGTTCAATTTTTCATACTTGAGCTACATTTCAGTTTCTAAAAGCATTGAGTTAATTTATATTTACAGCTGATCAATTTAAAAAGTTTTTTTATTTTCCGGTCAAAAAGTAGATTCACTTTTATTTCCCGATTTTTCCCGGTCGCGAGTCTAGCTCAATTTATAACAACTTTCATGTTTTTGAAAAATTAATTTTTCGGTTCTAACTTCCGGGACAATCATTTTATTCTTTAAAAGATTTTCTACAATTCTCGTGGTTAATTTTTTATTTTAAGAAATGTATGTAAAAATTATACTATTTTTATTTTTACAAACAATATTTTTCTTCAATAAAATTGTTGTAATAAAAGCGTTTCGAAGAGTTTTTTTTTAATCTTTCGAATAATAAAATAAATATTTATAGGTCGACCAAGGTTAATTTTCTTTACAAAATTTTCCTTCAATCTCATTTTTTCCAGTTGTTTTTACTGTAGTACAATTTAGGTTTGTATATTTGGGCGAAAAAATCCATTGTATAGTTTGACAAATATTCTTTATAAATCAATATTTTGTACACAAAATTACCTTGAGTAACCTTTAATTATTATTTTATAAACGTAAAAAACCCAGATATCAATGTTTTATATGAAAAACACAATCCATGAGTGACAGAACGAAATCATAAACAATAATAATGTCCATTTATTCAGAAAGAAGCACTTTGCACAAAATTGACCTTGAGAGAACATTAAATATATATTTTTCAATTTTGACAAAACTCAGGTGTTATTTTTTCACAAAAAAAAAAAAATAAAAAATTTCGGTGTGCTAAATTATTAAACTAGCTGTGAATTCGATCTCGAGTGCTTCCACTTTGTTTGTATTTATAATTATATGGTGCTCATTTCACGAGCACTTTGCATCCCGTTAGCAAATGTATTTGCTTCCTCAAAGAGGAAGCATTAGTTATTTTTTTCAATAATAGACAAACCAAAGTCTTTATTTTGCTCAATTTAAAAATAGAAATTTACAAAAAATACAAATTTACAAAATAATACAAAAAATTTTTAAATACCAAGACAAATCAGACAAATCAAATTTTGTATTCGAAATGATAATTTTTCGAGCTGGAAAAGGGAAGGGAAAAGTTCTGTCGCACCCTATCCCTGTTCCAGCTTTGTGATTTCTTTACAAAAATTGTCAGAATTACTCTTTTCGAAAATTTATAGTGAAAAAGTCTTCTCTATTTATGCGTCAACATTGAATTATGTCCATGAAAAAAGTTTGTATGTTTGTAACAGATTATTCAAATATTATAAACGAGCATAACTTCCCTACTCTTTAATAAAATGTATTAATATTGTAAGTCAATCAATTCGTCTCGAACCAAGGAATCTTTTATATTCTTGCATCAACTTTGAATTATGTTGAAGAAAAAAATTTTACTATAAAAAACCGTATTTTCAAATATTATGCATTACCATAGCTTTCTTACTCTTCAATAAAATACATCAATATTATAGGTCAACCGATTCGACTCGAATCAACGCATCTTTTCTATTCTTGCATCAACTTTGAATTATGTTGAAGAAAAAAGTTTTACTATCAAAAACCGTATTTTAAAATATTATGCATTACCATAGCTTCCTTACTCTTCAATAAAATGTATTAATATTATAGGTCAATGGATTCGTCTCGAACCAAGGAATCTTTTATATCCATGCATCAACTTTTAATTATGCTACTGAAAAAAGTTTTACTATAATTTTAGAAATCCTTTGGTCAGTTTCAAGATATTAGTGAGGAAAATAAGCTCTCCAAATTTCATCAATTTATGTGAGCGGTTTTCTAGTTATCGTGTTCACAAAAAAGTGTGACATCCACACATCCACACACACACACACATCCGGACAATTGCTTAGAAGATTGTATTAGACATTTTTACATTGAGGAAGGTTTAATTAAATGAATTAAAATTTTTTGAAAAATGTTACCATTACAAAGCATCCTCTATGAGGTAGCAAAAATAAATAAAACTTGAAAAAGCACCCTTTTAAAGAGCTTTTGAAACTAAACATTTGTTCAGTTTTTTCAAGCACTCCTAATTTTCAATAGTCCTACTTTTAAATTTATCTAAAGATATACGGTTTAAGTCGTTCTAAAATAATGATTTAAGTATTAAAAGACGTTCATTTCTAATTCTGCAACTTTTGAACGATTTTAATTTGTAACTAAATAATTTGAAATGTTTCAATCTAAAATTATCGAACACTTTCAATTCAAAAATTCTTGCATATTTAAATAGCTTCAAATTTCAAATTATTCAATATAGTCTACTTTTTCATGTTTGACCTACAAGTAATAAGTTTTAAAGGTTATAAATTACAATTGTGAAAAACAAGTAAAATATTTTAATTAATTTATGGTTTAAACCAAAAACATTTGTATACTTCAATCTACATGCAGCTGAAAACATTGAATTTAAAATGCGTTGAATTCAAGATATATTTCGAAAAGAAAACTGAAAGTAGAGGATCGACTCTCAAAAGAAGCGACTAAAATAAGAAAGTATTTTCACATATTTAAAGTTTAAATTTAAACTTTTGACTTTTTCGCGTTGTAGCAATTTCGAAATCCAGAATTTGATATTTTCAACCTAACTTGTAACAAAAATTGTAAAAATTCAAACAATGAGCCTGCATTCTGAAAATGAGGACATTTTAATGTTAAAATTTAAATTATCAAATTGAAGACTTAAAAATTTAAAAAATTTCAATTAGTGTTTTGTAAATTTTAGTAGAATCGTAAAAGAGTATAATTATTTCGGAATCGAAAGACATACAGCAAAGATATATAATATATTTGCATACAGCTTAGTTATCCGCGCAAAAAGAAATATTTCAAAAATTTCTTGTTTGCAGTTTTTAAATTTTCGGAAGTTTACATTTTTTACATACCTATAGGTATGACCTCTATAGAGATAAAAAAAGATACCCAATTTTTTCTCATTTTAATAACATATTTTCTGAGAGATAATTCCTATATTCACCCCCGTTTACAAGTGACCGAAATGCACCAGGGAAAAAATCGCCAAGACCCAGGAATACAAATTAGATATACAGCGAATTAAAAGTTTTTAAATTTTGATATTTGATGAGATTATCTTTATAGCTTGTGATTTAAAAAATTTTCATATAATAATTTTTTAAAAATAAATACTGTAGGAAAAAATCGAAAAGATCCAGGTCTAGAAATTATAATTACAGCAAATTTTCTGTACTTCTAGGGACGACTTAAATATCCCGCAAATAAAATTCCCGACTCTGTAAAACTCCCGAATAATAAAATTCCCGAACAGTTTATAATATTATCGAATTTGAAAATTCCCAAATAATGAAATTCCCTACATACAATTGCCGAATTATAAAATATCCGAACTAGAATTTCCATAATTATAAAATTCCAGAATTTGCATAGTTAAAAAATTGTTTCTTAATCAATATTATTTATTAAAAATGCGATAATAAAATATTTTCATCAAATAAATGTTTGTTTAATATTTAAAGTTTCTAAAAATTGTTTGAATTTAAAATTAAAATAACCCTACAAAAATTGTATTAAAAAAATTAATGTAAAAAGACGCGTGTGCTTCAAACGGAAAAAAATTTCTCCCTAAATTTTCTTCGAACCAAACATGATCCAAACCAACTTTGCAGGATTAAAATCAGCACTAATTTATTTCGAAGTTTCTTTTTAATTTTTTTAAAATCAATAATTCGTTTTTTAAGAACATTTTTTGTAATTAAAAAAAAATACTATGTACATTTTCAACAAAAATTTTTTATCCAGACATATATTTTTTTCAATTATTCTTATTTTAAATTCAAACAATATTTTTTTTAAACTTCAAACATTAAAAAGATTTTTCTTTGGTATAAATATTTGATTATTTTAATTAAAAGAATCATTTATCAAAGAAAATTTGTTTCAGCACTGGTTCATGATTTATCTCGAAATTTCTTTTTAGTTTTTTTTTTTTAATAAAAAATTCAACTTTCGACAAAAGGTTTTTTATAATTTTTTAAAAAGAGTATGTACAAAAAACCTATCTCAAGCTTCAGACCGGCAAAAATTCTATATATTCTTAAATGCAATCAATTTTCGGTTCAGTCTAGTAATAAAAATTAAACTCCAAAGTACAAAAAATTATAATTTAAAAAATCATATCTATCATTCATAGAAGAAGCATGCACGTATCAGAAATTATAATAATCTTCAACAATCAAATATAAACATAATTATCTCAATTCAGTTTATTTATTACCATCATATCAGTGCTTCTGTCATTATTAATTTTTCATTAATTTTTTCATTAATTTTTCCAAATACGTATTTTGGGTGTGCCTAGACATTGTGCCATTTATTATTATATTCGGAACTGGGGTGTTTTGTTTATGAAGTGATACATGTCAAACTTTTCTAACCTTAAAAAATCTTTCAACTGCTTTACCGTCATATTTTACGAAGAATGAGAAAACCAGCTCTCCACTTCGTAGTACGGTGAGGGCAGCATCTCGATATGGCAGAAAAAAAAAAGGGGTGGGGATGAGGGGGCCTCAACCATCGCCCCCTCTTGTGAGATCCAATGCACGGGAGCGGGCGGATGGCGCGGCGAAGCCGTGCCATTCGCGCGTTCGCGATTTATGATCTCCCCGAAGAATGATCGGACTGGAAGAAGTTGTTGTGCGTTACCCGTTCGGGCATTATTACACAATCTGAGAGAAATTTGACATGACTGGAATTTAACGTGACATTTGTTATGTGTGGGAAAAAAGCCCGCAGGCGGGAAAAAACCACAAAATATGATAGTTTATTTTATGAAAGAAAAGTAAAGAAGAAGAGTGGGAAGGGGGTAGAGGGGTCGAAAAATGAAAGTCTCTGGTTGACTTATTTCATGAGGAAGTCTTTTGGCATCGCGTGCTTGCGAAGCGGATCGAAATTATATTTCCCTAGAGAGGAAATATGTTCAAGAGGTGATAATGATGTAGATTCATAGAATTTAGTGGCGGTTTCTTTGATATACTCTGAAATGTAGGGTAATTGAAATTCTCTATGAAGAACAGAATTCTTGGTATATCTAGGGGTTTTTGTGATACGTCTGAGGAATTTATTTTGCATGATCTGAATGTGATTAATATTGCTTTTTGACGCACCTCCCCAAAGATATGGCAGAAAATGTGATGTCCGATATATATAGTTCCCCCACTCTGACACCCCGTACCGCATCTACGTTTATAATATCTTTGATTCAGCATACTTTACAGCCAGATTGAAGCCTTCAAGGGAAGTATCAAGGTTAAATTGTGGAGAAATGTATAGTACTATGATTATAAATTCAGTTAGATTAGAAAAGATCCTAAGCATTAATAATTCCGTTGACGAATTCAAAAGTTCATGTTGAAATAAATTCTTATTATAAGCTAAGATAATGCTTCCTTTCGCTCCTCCCCTCAAGTGTTCCCTTATTGCGCCTGAGTACACCAAATTATATTAAACTTAGAGACTACATTCAAATAAATTAAAGACTACATTTTAAATTAAGAAAAAAGAACTTTATCGTGGTTAGGAAGGACGAACAGAAATTGACAATTTAGAGATACATAAAGACAGTATACGTAATGAAAGTTGATAAACATTGGACGAGTTTTCACTGAAACCACTGATGAGAAAGCGCGCGAACCTAAATTTAAAATTTAAAATGTGAGGAATTTTGTAACTAAAAAGATGACATTATTTTATAATACTTTGATAAATTTTATTAATGTTTAGAATTTCAGTATGTAGGTTAACTGAAATATTAGGAAATTTGTTTCTAAAAATAGACTCAATAATACGTCGTTGATAAGTGTTTTTTTCAGTAGCTAATATTTTAATATTTTAAAAGTCAAAATCAAAATAATGACTTAAGTTTCAAGACTGTTGTGACAAACCTGTGTTAAAATTCCCGACTTCACAATCTCTTTTGTGTTCAGTAATTCTAGTTTTTAATCTCCGACCAGTTTAACCTATATAGACTTTATTACAACATTTACATTAAATCAGATAAATAATACCAGATAAATTTTCAGTAGAATCACTGTCTTTCTTCTTCAATAAATAATTATCTAAAGTATTTGTGTTTTAAAAAAAAACGTTAATATTAAATTTTTAAAGAAAATTCCTTAACCGTTCAGATAGACCTTGAATGTAAGGTAAGGTAACATTTAAATTAAATCTATTGTCAGTATCACTTGATTCATTTAAAAAAAAATGTATTACTATTATTGTAAATCTCATGAATGCGTTCTGTAATAATGTCATTAACTAAATCAAGCGGATAGTTATTATTATGTATTAAAGCTGTTTTTAAATGATTTAATTTTTTTCTTCTAAATTTAATATCGCTTAATTTATCATATATATCTACTAAACCTTTTATTGAACCAATTTTGTGACAAAATAAATAATGTGAATTGTAGTTTAAATATCTTCCAGACCAAGAAGGTTTTTTATACCAATTGGTTATTAAATCACCATTTGGAGCTTTAATAATTTGTAAATCAAGATAGTTAATAACATTATTAATCTCACGTTCATAGGTGAAATTTATACAGTCTTCGATACTATTAAACACAGTTAAGAAAACTTCAATCTTGTCAGTAGCAACAATAGGTAAAATGTCATCGACATACCGTCTATATAAAATAGGTGTGAAATCTAATAATTCTAGAACTCTTTTTTCAAAATCTTGTAAAACTAAATCAGAAAAAACTGGGGATAAAGGTGAACCCATAGGGCAACCTGAAATTTGTTTATAACATTTATTATTAAAGGAGAAAACCATACCATTAAAACCCGTTCTGGTAGCAATTAACAATTCATTTTTTGTTATTTTTGTTAAGTTAATATTTAAAATAAGTTTTTCTTCAATGCAATCTAAAGCAAGATCAAGTGGGATTGCCGAATAATGCGCTGGACAACCATCATGTTGAAACCAGATTTTCTGTCAAACTTCCAAGCTTAGTTCATCAAGCAATGTTGGAAGTTCATTTTCCAAAAAGTTACGATATTTGTCACCGTTTAAATTACCATCAATAAAATATGGACCGATAGTCAACAATGACATTTTTTGCAAACGCATCGCATATACTCCTTGACTTCAAGAAGCGAACCAAGTTCGTTATCGCATTTTCAGCACCAGCTGACCAAAACATTATAGCCAAGGAGAATAAAAAGAAAGAGGTATAAAGACCTTGTAAGGGAGTGGCGACGGTTATACCCGGAATATTCTGTTAAGCTAATCATCCTGATTATCGGCACTCTTGTTGATGCCAAGCTTATACTGGTTGATAGACTGAAAAGCATTTCTGCGTGTCAACAAAATGCTAAGACGCTCACGGGGTAGATGCATAAGGCGGTCCTCCTTGGGTCGCTCCGTGTCCTCAGGGTGCACGAGACTTTTGCAGGATTATCGTATCCCAGCAAAAAAAAAGTATTGATACGAATTGAATTGAAAAGACTGAGACAGCCTGCAAATCCCGCTTTGCGACAATGACGCATTAGACCTATGTGTCAATGCGTGTAAATTCGTGAAGACGGTCTTTCAATTTTGAATCTTTCTATACGTACAAATACGGTGCTAAAGTCTAAAGTCAGCGAATACACTTCAATGCGTCTGAATTCGCGAGAGTAAAATACACACTTGAATTCACCCCAATGCGTCACGGCGAATTTCAGCAAGTGTTGATTTATACAATTTAATCCGTAACAGTTAAACCAACGTGCGGGGCATATAGAATTTACTGTAAATGTTTAGTAAATTGTCTCGTAGCTCAGTGGCGGGTACTCTGGACTGATACACGAGGTATCGCTGTTTCAAGTCTCGACGCATGCACTTTTTATGAATTTTTTTTCTACTTGATCTTGACCACTTATTCATATGAATTCACACACATTCAATTCGCGCTGTCTCAATTCCTCTAAATGCGTCTCAGTGCGTTTGAACGAATCAGAAAACGGGATTCACGCCATGGCCGTAGCTAGGGGGGGGGGATTGTGGGGCAATGCCCTACCTTAAAATACCAATGCCCTACCTTAAAAAATACAATACATCAATTGACCAGATCAGATCTTTTTTACTTCTGCCCTATCTGTACCCACCGCTGCCCTACCTTAAATTCAACTCTACCTACGGCCCTGATTCACGCGCATTACAAAAATGTTAATTCGCCCCAATCCGTATCAATTCTTTCTTTTTTGCTGGCATTGAATCCGTCGCAGACTGTAACCACCTATCTCATGGTCGTGAGACGTGGTTAAGGTTGAAATTTTACCGCGATTTCGCTGGGAGCGGGTGCGGTTTTTCAGATTAGCACCCACTCTGGGCGAAATCCCGCGGTTGTCCTTATGACAAACTTTCGATTATATATAACGCTTGGAAGGTCGCTCGCTGGCCTAGATTGTTTGTTTACGAATCATATACTAATACTTATACGCACACATAAACCTATCGTATATCTATAAATCGCACGCAGAACGCTAAGACTTATGATTCCTTCTGCCCTTATATACTAACGAGTGAAACGTATCACTACTTGTGAAAAACTAATAGTATACTGTATCAAAAATTTGAGGTACTCCGGACTTTATAAATATTTATAATTTAAGGAGGCAGATTTTCTCTTGTTCTTCAAATTTTATTTATCCGAAGTAATAGTTTTAACATCGAAATTTATATTAATTAAATAATTTATATGCATATACATATATACATACACAGTAAATTATTCAATCGGAAAGATCATCATCAAAGGGAAAATAAACTATTAACGCGACGAACATTTCCAGGAAACAAAAATCGATTGGATGCATTTGAATCGGCAGTAAAAATTATTTGAATCGGCATTCTTAAAAGGTAATTGCCGATTGCGACCGACTGGTTATCAAAATTGATGTATCGGATGTGACCGATTGCGGAAAAAGGCCGCGTGAATCAGACGAAACATGCTAGAATCTAGTTATACCTGCGAAAAATAAAAATTTGTATAAAATCCTCTCGGATTTTATACCATAATACACTGTTTTATTCTGTCGGAATCTCGAGCATTCATTCCTTCGGATAATTGTGCAATTTTATGAAGGGCAAGGAACACGGCGCTTTTCGTTCGAGATCGCTACGTGACGCTGAACTAAGCATATCGTGTCCTTATTTTTATAAAATCCCACAATTTAACGTCAGAAGGTTTGTCTTAATGTAATGCTATAGATCACATCACACGAAAGGAATGTTCGAGATATCGACAAAGAAACACAAAGCAGCCGTCAGGATCTGTCGGCTCTTGGAGCACCACGCCAACTGACACCAACGACCGAACGCCATTGCAGCTTCGTGCACTGTTTTCAATATCTCAGCTGATATTGCAGATTTTATTATGAATTGATATTGCTTATTAATTATTAATTTATTTTAATAATCTTAAGTTTCCTATTGAATACAACATCCACCAAACTCTGTTTTATAGAGATTTCAACAGATTCATATGCCCGTGCAATTAATCAGAAAAAAATTGGAAATGTTTGAGGTAAGTCGGTCCGATTCGAATGGAACAATCCATTAATCCGAACTCACCGATTCACTGCTGCCTACTCAGTCGACCGATTGAAATTTTTACCAACCTATAGACCGCAATTTGCGTGAATCTGAATTTTTAAATGTTCAGATTTAAAATTTTTGTATTGAATCGATTCTTTTTGCCTGGGTTTGCATGACAAATTTGTTTTCAGAAACTTGAGAACTGAATTGAAAGATTGCTTCAGAATTCAGAAAACTGGGAAATGTCCGGGAATTTTTTGAGACAGAAAAAACCCGAGAAATGAGAGTGAATTATTATTTCACAGGGAATTTTACAAATTTTTAGAAGAACAATCTATCAGATCACTTGGAATAAGGTAAATGCACTAACGATCGTCACCTTAAGCCAAATTTCAAATTAAGAACGCTTATAATTGTATTTAAAACACAATTCTCATTTACACAAAGTGTTCAGCCGATTAAAACCATTAAAACAACAATTTCAAAATGAGAAATTATAAATCAAATATTCAAAACTAAACAATTTGAAATTGAATTGTTTGAAATAGAAAGCCTTGAATGGTAAAAATTTTAGAGTGCAACATTGAACCTTTTAACTTTACAATTTTTACTTTAACGTTAAATAACAATTGAAAATTATCAATTTGAAACGACGAACATTAAAATAAATAAAATAAATTTTGGTATTTAATTTTTTTTCCAAATTGCAAGAGGAACTTTTTTTAGTTTTGATTTTTTATTGATTGGAAGAATGGGATGTTTTGTATTTTTAACATTTTTATCAAGCTTGAAATGAGGAATTCTTAGTTTTCAATTTTTGTTAAATTTTCAGTACATTTTATACTTTTAAGGTTTTTATTGAGTTGGAAAGGATACCATTTTTTTTAATTGGAAGAAGCTACTTTTTAGCAGAATTCTATTTTCGATCTTAAAAATTTGTTTACGGTTTTAATTTTTCTAGTTTTCCATAGAAAAATTGAAATTGTTCAAGGGAGCGTGGTTTATAAAAAACATTTTTTTAATAAAAATAATTATTTCATTGCAATGATTATGCCGACTTCTGGCATGGAATACATTTTTTTTCTGTTTCATGAATATACATTTCTATGAAAAGAATATTTTTTACATTTGAATAATTTTTGCGTTATGTTGACTATGATAATTGTTAGAATGCAGTAAATATTTGTTGAATTGAATGTAATATTCCTTTATCTCAAAAGAATATTTCATCAATTCAAGAGATTATTTAATTTCAATGATTATTCTGGCATGTAATAAAATGGCATGTAATGAAATGGCATTATTTCGTTGCAACAATTACATCAACTTATAGTTTAAAATAATTTTTTTTCAATTGAAAAAATATCGATTTATATTGAAAGAATATTTTTTAAATTTAGATAACTGTTTTATTATTATGGTTTTGACAGTTCTTAGCATGAAATAAATATTTCTTCAATTGAATGAAAATTCATTTATCTTGAGTGAATATTTTCTTGACTCAACAAAAAATGAATTGCTCCAATGATGTATGAATTATTTAATTATAAAACATATTTATCCCTTTCAATAAACCTAGGTTTCTACCTTGTAGGAAATAATTTCTTTGACGTAATATTTTTTATTTTTAATGCCAAGAAATATTTACTTATATTAAAGAAATATGCCCAAAGAAATCATTTTCTTTAATGGATGCGTGAATCTTTTGCGTCTAAACAATATTAACTTAACTGAAGTTAACAATTCCTTGATACAGAGAAAAAAAGCCCAAGAAACGCACTTACTTGAATCAAGTAATTTTATTTTTCAGTGCAGACATATGCTGAATAGTTTTCAACCAATGCAAGGAAGTGTCCCGGCGTCCCGAAATTTGAGATGAGTAGTCAAATACTTTTCATAAGTTTGGCTAATCGTTTCGAAATTTTGAGACGACTAGTCCATCTCCTTTTCCAGCTCTGCGAGCTTTTGGAAAGAACTAGACGAAGTCTCAATGCAAATTAACACGGAATAATAGCTATCATTTCTATAAACAATATTATTCAAGAAATGCATGATTTAGCCATTTTTCTTCATGAAAACATAATTTTATCTGAAAAGTATTAATAGACTCCTAGTTATATTTGTTTAAATTTTTCCAGTATTTAATAATGTTATTAATTTTTATAAACATTCCTTACCCATGTGGAAAAATTTCGTGGCAGTCTCGAATCATGCTGAAGCCAGTACCGTCTTTCTCAAGCCTGCCTATTCACGCAATACTAGCCTGGCGCTACACTGGCTCTGTCTAGTTTTGCTACATGTTTAATTCAAACATTTCTGCTGTTTAGTCCCAGTCTTGGCGCTATCTAGGAGTTTGTTACGAATTTCAATATATGAAGACTGTCCAGATTTTAGCTAGTTTGTAGACAGAATCGCGGTTTGGACTTAAACAAAAATTACAGAAGTGAATTCAGGGCCGTTCCTGGACCTTCGGCCGCCTGTGTGCAAATATTTTCATGCCGCCCCTTCAACCTTTTTTTACCCTCTTAATTTTAATTTTTAATTATAACACATTTTGTATCA
>CAKNYM010018865.1:5208-15749 GCA_932195095.1 Andricus curvator
TTTTTTTTTTTGCTTATTTTAATTTCTATAAATATAATTTTCATATAGGATTCTTGACAAAATTTCACAAAATTTTTCAATATTTCAGATATGTCAAATAAAAATTTCAACAAAAAATATTATTATCAACCAAACACTAACTGAGATATTTTTATAATTTCATTCCTAAAATCTATTCCCTAAGGTCAAACATGGTACAAAAATATCATATAATTTAAAAAATGACCAACTATTTACAAGAATTTTTAAAATAAAAATCACTGTGTATCATATTCCAATAAAATTTGGGAATACTTATAAAAGGTCTAAATATTTTTCATTTTCAAAATTAATTTATACAGAGTACAGTTTTTATTTGAAATTTCACGACGGTTTTTTACCATGTTTGACCCTATCAGGGCAGCATCAAAGAAAAATATTCAGAAAATATGGTCATTAGTTATTAAAATACTGCAAAGACTTACCATTAAAATTGTTTGTCCTCAAAAAATCATGAGATATTTCTTTATTAAATAAATGTTGTTAAATTTATTTTACAATTATTCGCAATTAATTTCCAATTACAATTATTTCACAATAAAAATAAAATTGTGAAAAATTAATTTTGTAATTTTCAGATAAATATTTTTAGACATTGAAGGTTTCATAAAGTTTTTATATGTTAAGAAAGCATATGAGGACAAGTTAATAATTTTTTGGTTTTTTCTCTTGAAATCCCAAAATTGTGATTATAGCCTAAAATAGCATGAAAAGAAAGGTAATTATCAGAGGTGAGTATACATTAAAAAAGTTGATTAATTCAGTAAATTAACAATTTTATGAAATTTACAATTTTATAATTAATTCAATTCAATTCTAATATAATTAATTTAATTCATTCATTCATTCAATTTTAATTTAATTTTATAATTTAAAATTGTATCAATTTTATTTTCATTAATTATATACATTGAATTAAAAATGATAATTATTTATTATCATTTGAACTTTGCAATATTTGAAATCGATTTAAAAATAAAACATAAATAATAAAAAATGAAATCACTTGAAAGTGATAAATATTATTAATCTAATCTTAATATCCCATATACGTTCCTGAAAGTCATAATAAAAAATATTTCGAGACTTCATTACATGCATTTGAAGTCTTTCCTTCAGGTGTCATTCTTGAAAACAAAAATCAACCCAAACCTCCTAATAGCCCACGAAACTGAATCGCGAAGTCGGGCAAGCTCGGCTCGGCCCGAACCATGGGTTCGTGCTCGTGCATTTTCGGCTTTACACGAGGATGGCCGACGCAACGCGTAACAGAGTCTTCTCACCGACACGCTACGTTTGCATGTATTGCTCCCAGATGGGAACGTGGTGGGGGCCGAAAAATCCCACGTTCTGGAGCCTCTGCCTCAATTTCATACCGGCTATTGAAAGCAGACTATCCTAATAGTTATCCTGATAATACTGCCGTCCAAAGTAAAAAGACACATAAGTGACTTTGCGGTTTAGGGCTATTCTCTTAAACTTGGCAATGGACAAGTCGACCTAAGCGACAATGTCACTTATGTACCTTTTTACTTCGGACAGCAGAATAGTCCTAATGGATACTTCTATGTTCAAGAGTTTTTGTTATCTGTCTGCAATGTTATCTGTAATGTTATCAAGTCGGCCAAAACTAAAAAATCTACATTATTTTCAGAACTTTCGTATAATAAAATTTAAGTGGATTTCGTAAGTATTTTGAAATACACAAAAAATGAAGGCAGGTAAATTATTTATTCATCTCTGAGAATATCATGAAATGTTCGTGTTCAGGCGCAAACCTAGACATTTTTTTTACCAAAAAGTTGTTCCTCGAACCTTTCAACATTCCCGTGAATCCCGTGTGAGTGCACGGGCCCGATCCTTTGAAAAATCCTTAAAAATCCTTATGGTCAGATAAAAAATTCTTTCAAATACTGATGGAAACAATCCAATCCGAACGCAGTAGGAATTCTTGAAGAGACATTCCTTTTCAATCGTTCATTTTTATATTTTTGTTGAAATAATGTATTCCTTTCGTATTACCGGCCGCTTATAATTTGTATCTGTACCGACTGCGCTCAGTGTATATTAGTATAGTTAAGGGACCGACGAGACGCCAGGCCCCCCGAACTAGCGTGCGCGTGTGAGCACGAGTCAGTCTTGCTTGCTCCTTCCTACAATGTGCTTGTTTTGATACCATATATTTTTCCTTTAAGGATGTTCCAGGGTTATCTCATTTACGAATAGATATGTCTCAAATTTACAGAAATTATTTCTATTACCATTTGGAAATTACATGCAATGTTTCAAAAGGATTCGCTAACCCGTTTAGAAATTATTTGAATCTAAAGATTCAGTGATTTAGCATGGGCTCTTATGGGAAAAGGAAGATTTTGTACTTTTAACTGAAGATAGCAAGATTATTTGACGAATAGTTTTTTCTGGCACTTTGAGAACAGTTTGTCTGAATATTAATGAAACTTCTTGCAAAATTTAAAATTTATTTGCTAGCTCGTTGTTTCAAAAATAATATAAATATAAGTAAAAATAACTGATTCTGCGGCGGAAAGTATAGAGCGTGGCAACACCGCAAATCAGTTATTCCAGGAGCGTGATATTAAAAAAAGCTTTAGGTAGTTCAGGGCCGTGTATGTAGGCAATGGAAAATATTTGGGTATGTGTCAAAAGCGTCACTTTTATTATTCAGAATAATATTTTGTGAATATATGCATAAATAATGCTTAAAAATATTTATCACTGTTCATAATTTCTACGGTATGATCGGTCTCCTTATTATTACTCCGTGCTTTACTCAAAACTACTTCGATGTAAGTACTTTAACCTAGTATTATATTAAAAATTGTTTTAAATCATGGAATTGGGTAAAACGGCCGGGGCTTCAATTTCACAACTTTTTCGTAATGACCCATATACTGTAATTCAATTTTTCCTAATGATAAAAAAACTATACCGAACTTTCAGAATCGAACCTAACCCTCGTTGGATTTCGCATTCTATTAAGTCAAGCGAAAGAGCTTCTTTGCAATAACAGCACCAAAACTGTTTCCCTAGGAAGCGTAATTCGACTATACGTCGCCCATCAAAGGGAATATTTTCTTTAGCTTCACTCGAATACATTTCTGAAGCCTTTTCTTCTTTAGCATAAGCTTCTTTTGCAGATCTCCGTGCATTTATTTCAGACATTTTACGTTGTAACTTCTGTCTATGATCATACACCTTCTTCGACACTATTCCGCCTTTCCACCTATACGTTTTCTTCATTTTTGCTATTGTCTGAATCGCATATTATATTTAAAAACAATTTAAAAACTCAAAAGCTCCGATGATCCCGAACCATGTAAAGCGATTTCTAACCTACAACTTTGTTGACAGGTCAGCCATTTTAAACAGTTCAAGTCTACCAACAAAACAGCACGAAATTACGATATATCCGACGTTGCACGATCTACGGCTTTCTGGAATTATATTTATAACATAGAGTATTCAGGTTATTAGACAATTTAATCTTCAGAATATTATTTATATGAAATATAAATACATAATATTTATGTTTTTTAACATTTTCCCTTATCTAACACAGACGTACTTCTTAAAACGTAAATACGAATTTTCGATTTCTTAAGATTTTTACAGGCTTCATTAATAGCCAAAAGTTTTTCCACGACGAGTACAAAATAATTAATTAATCTTGAAATTTTCACTGAAAATATTAAAATACATTCTCAATCGTAGCATTTTTGTTCTTTACTTTATGTGATCAGGGAAATTTCCATCTCAATATCCTCTATTGATTAAAATGGTCAACAGAAAAAATTCACTAACATTTGACTAAATTTTGTCCAGAAGGTACACCTGGAACATCCTTAATAAAACTTCATTTATGTTAATAGTGCTGACTAATTTTATTCCACCTGCATATCGCAACAATTTTCATCGTATAAAATGATTAAAAATGTAATCGTCAATATTTTCGATCTATAATTTCTAATAGAGGTCAATTCATTGTCCACAAAGCAAAGACGCTGGGCATAGTGAATAGGCATAAAAAAATCAAACGAGTGTAACCAAAAACTAGCATCTTTTTGTCGGACGTTCGCATTAGTTCACAAACGTCCTGAGCGCGGCGTACATGTAAATTCGGCAAAAAATTACACGACACGCTGGGAAATTTTGCGAACTTCTTGGCATTTATGTATTGATGCTTCTGACAGACAATTGCTGGCATTTTGTGAAGTCAATACATATAAGTTTAGTTTCCTTACGTCCATTCTCCGCGGCTGCGGTTGCTCCATTGCGAGGCATAATGACTGAGCATCGAAATGTTAAATAAAATCCTTATTTTAAACAAAAAAAAAAAGAACGAGAGGTCATACATGGGTATAAATCCAATAAGAACGCAAATAAGAATTCGATGTTTAAAAACCACTTTTTGTAACATCCACCTCGAAAGAGAGGGCTTCCATCCCTCTAAATGATATACAAAGTGCTTCAATCCAGCAGATTATGCGAGAATAATAATTCTTTTGAAGAAATTATACACAAATTTGTATGAAAACTATCATGCGGGATCGGACATTTGGTGAAAAAGTGTAAAAAAGTGCTAAATATTTTCGTCGGCCGATTGTTGTAAAAAACAGCATGCGATACACGTGCGGACAGGCGATTGCTACTCGTTTGATTGCACCATACGCTTTCACACTCGCGCTCATTCTGAAAGTTTCAAACTCATCGGCAATCGCCTGTTTTGCTCACTTATATCACAAAGAGCTATTGTATCACGAATTTAATCCCAATGAAAAGGCATGTAATGCGTCCATGCGAGGAGACGAACAGGATGTATTTGTGAATAAAAAGGAAGTATCTATGTTAACCGAAAAAATCCGGCTAGTTTTACCGACATTTCCGTACAAATAGTCCCTTTTCCAGGTCCTGCTATTCGTACCGAAATTTTGGTATACGTAGCCACGGCCTGATAAAAATAAATCCCATATCAGTTCTTACCAGCCTAACGGGAAGAAAGCCACAGCACTTCGCAACAATTGATAGCCTGAAAGGGTTAAGGGTATGTGACACAGTCAAATACCTATGTTACCGACCTCACTTTTTCAGTTTATTAAATTTTTTTTTTGAACATAAAATCTTTTTTTGTAAATATAATATCGGACTGAAACTTTGTAATATGTATCAGAAGACCATAAACTACGTTTATGTACTTTATTTGAGTAGAAATTTCGCTAAAAAATATTTTCAAAGAAATTAAAACTGCGACCATTTTTTACATATTGTCTTTGTACCTTGAAAATTTTTGAACCTAAATACTTTTTCTATGAGTAAAATATCGGCTTGAAACTTTCAGAAATGCAAGAACCGACAGTAAAGTACGTTTATGTACATCATTTGAGTATAAAAGATGCAAAAAGAAAAATTCCAACTAAATGTCAACAACGGTTGCCAGTTCGGTCGGTATTCGCTGTGAGCACGAAAATGCGAAGTCTGGCGGCCACTAAACGAAGCCAATAAAAATGTCAATACTTACATAATTCAACATTGAAACAACATATTTCACTCAACTTTTATGCTGAACACAACTTTAAAAAAATATTATTTTAAGAACACCGCATCATCAATCTTTGACAGCGTGGACCCCATATTTCAGATGTAGACGAGCCAGCTGATAGAGCCTCGATTAGTGGCCGCCAGACTTCGCATTTTCGTACCCATCGCGAATACCGGAGTTGACATTTAGTTGGAATTTTTCTTTTTGCATCTTTTATACTAAAATGATGTACATAAACGTACGTTACTGTCGGCTCTTGCATTTCTCAAAGTTTGAGGCCAATATTTTACTTATAAAAAAAGTATTTAGGTTCAAAAAATCCACCCAGTTTTAATTTCTTCGAAAATAATTTTTTGCGAAGTTCCTCCTCGAATAAAGTACGTAAACGTAGTTTATTGTCTTCTCATACATTTTCCAAAATTTCAGCCCGATATTAATAAAAATATAAACTTCCCAAACTGCTGCTGGTCCACGGTCGTCCGAGGAGAGGCTGGTAAAGGGCGGTACACTGCCCTAATAGCACGGAACGTTCCCGGAACGTGTAAAATGTCCGCCCCTTGGGAACGTTCCAGGAACGTTCCACTGGGACCTGAGGGGAACTTTCCATTATTGTTATTTTTAACAACAATTATCTCGTAAACCGTAAGAGATAGGTAAAAATGGATGTTATTTTTGAGTTTTGAGTACCGCATATACTACACTATAATATGATATCCGTATCATAAACTGACATCGATTTTGACTTATCACTTACGGTGTACGAGATATTTATTGATAATAATAACAATAACGTTATTTTATGTTTTGAACGTTCCCGTAGAACGTTCCTGGAACGTTCCCAAGCGGCGGACATTTTACACGTTCCGGGAACGTTCCGAAAGTTCCCGCGGAACGTTCCGGGAACGTCCCAGAAACGTTCCGTGCTATTAGGGTGTTACTGTCAATTTGACTAAATAGATTATTATTATTATACCATTAAGCCATTTCCCTTTCGGTGTAGGCGTGACTTGCTCGTTTGGAAAACAGTAGTGTGTATATGGATTGATTCTACTTTATACTTAAACTTGAAATCTTATACTTACTGGATTCAATGAATTTGGGCTAGAAACAGAACCCAGTAAAAAGAAACTAATTAGGGAGAATTGAGAAAAATACGCTAGGAGCCCCCGGGAATCACGCTTTGCGACAATCGCGAATTGGACCAGGTTGTGTATTCATGTAAATTCGTGAAAAGTAATATAATCTTCAAACATCCTTTTCGTCTCTGGACTTATAAACTTAGTAACGCTGGTTCGAGTCTCGAGGCATACAATGTTTATTAATTTTTTTCAAAATGACCTTGACCACGAATTAGGGCGGATTGACACGCATTCAATCTGCGCTAGCTCAATTCATTTCAATGAATCAGAACGCAGAATTCAGGCGGATTTAAACTTGTTAATTCGCCCCAATTAGTTTTTTTACTCGAAATATGTAATATATGAGGACATTCTTTTACTAAAAAGGAAGATATCGGTTCCACCGTTCCATTACGCTCATTCCGCCCGAATTGTATCAAGTTTGACATTAGGTGAAATCATTTACCCAAATCCTAAAATCATTTAAAGCCTGATGTACAGGAAGAGGTTTTTTACAGATATATTTGAGCAAAGCACAATGAGAGTTGGTACAAACGTATGGAACTAGGAATACTGACCCTTAATATGGAATATTAAACGTTGAAGCAGCATATAAAAGACAAAAATATAATCATTCAGGTTAAATGTAAAACAAATAAGGTGGGAACCTTCTGCATTTTCGAACACAAAAGTCGATAATGATTTGACTCAACTGCACTGTGACTTCAGCACTAGTCGTTGCGGCATGAGTTCCGGCACGAGTTTCCGGCTTGGAACAAGAGCGCCCACTCGTCTTTAGTAGGATGAATCCGTCCAGAGATATCAACTAACCAAACGCATATTATCTTGGAGGGAAGCGACTGGTCATTGGCCCACAGGCGCTACACGACAAGCGCCGGTTTAATGACCACTCTTATTATATTACAATTATGTAGCATCAGCTGCAAATATGCTCTAAAAAGCCAATATACCTTATATACCTAAATTAATATTGTGCGAAAGCAAGAGTCTGTTCATTTTTCTCAAATTTAAACATGGCAAAAAATTTCCTTTTGCATAAGCCTCAGATAAGCAGCGTTATCAGTGGCATTTAAGCATGATTCATTGAATGTAGGAGTCATTTATTCACTTATAATGTTGATCAAAGTTTTCTACAGTTTTGCTAAAGAGTGAAATTTTCTCTGTAACTGGAGAACTTCCTGATAAGGACCGAATCTTGTTCGTAGAAATGATCTTTATTGTGATTTATGTACGAGTAGAATTAAATACTACGACATTTACAATTATATAACTGTGGAAGCCCGAAGCATAAATCTGCATATCATGGATGCACATGTATATTCTAAATTTGGGAGCATTGGCGTCAGTTATAATAAAGATGTGCACTGAAGTGAATGAAATACAGTGAAACAGATATAATCACCCTTGATTGCTCGTTACTGAGTGCCTAATATTGATTTTAGTGAGTTTTTTTCCAACAACTTTAATAATTAAACGAGTAAAGGTCAATTACGTTTCACAATGAAATATGTGTTCAGGGAAAGTAATGCTGCCTACTTTTAGAAAACTTCCTCTTGGGAAATATCATTTACGATATTATTATTATAATATAGTATTACGGTCAAGTTTTTTAGAACAAAATATTTTTTAACATCCTCTGAATATTTTTGGAATTTATATATATATATTTTTTCGGAGAATTTTAAGAGCAAATCCAATTTGAAGAAGAAAAGACTACGAGACCATTTAAACTATGTGTCAGACGCGTGTCAACGACTCTTAAACTTTTTATTCTACAGCGGTTCATAACTTCCGTTGGGAAGTTGATTTCGCTGGAGTCAAGGTCGACACTCGACAGCAAAAGAGTCTTTTAGGAGTGCAAAGTCTGCGAATAAAAGGAGGCGATTGCACTCGGTCCTCAACTTTCTTTGTCTCAGAGGCGCTTCTTCAAATTGTTAAGTATTTATGATATTAGAAAATTTTTAATGAAGCAAGTAGATAAGAGCTTGTCGATGCTTTCTGCAATTTTCACTTCAAGTCATCACCTAAGATATCAAGCATACGAACTGGATTCGAGGTGATTTCTGCAATTACTCACGTTTTAAGGATTGGTGAGAAGGAAAGCTTTTTATTTGGATATTAAAGATAATAATAATCCGATACTACAGAGATGCTTATCTTTTGGTTTTATTAGTATGGGTACTAATTAAAAGTTTTTAGATGTTTTAATGTATATAAAATATAAATATTCCTCAATTAATTGAATGCATTTATATGAAAGATTTTGTAATTCTTTAATTAATAAACTTTTTTTTATAAACATAAATATTTTTAACTCTTCAAACTAAAATTTACAATGATAAATGTTTCTAAAATATTGTAAACATTCATTTATTAATATTCTTTATAACTCTCAGGCTGGACTTGGCAAGGTGGGATTTCGGAAGAAATCCCGGTGGGCCGATATAATTTTAACCAATTTGGGCCCTGAAACTTTGAATTTCCTATTTTTTCATAGTATCTTCGATAAATAAAACCGAAATGACAATTCCTATCAAAAAATGGTTAAAAGAAATTCTGTAGGACTTTTCAAAAGCTGTAATTCCTCCTTAAGACTCTTTCCCATATTTTGCGTCGTTGGACTCAAAATTTTAATTTTTAATTTTTTTCATAATGTTTTCGATAAATAAAAACAAAATACCAAGTGTTATCGAAAAATGGTTGAGGGAAAAATTATAGATTTTTTCATTTTTCCTTCCTCATAGAGGAAGCTTTTTAATGGTAACATTTTCCAAAATTTTAAAATTCATTTAATTAAACCTACCTCCATTTAAAAATGTCTAATGCAATGTTCTAAGCAACTGTCCGGATGTGTGTGTGTCACACTTTTTTGTGAACACGATAACTTGAAAACGGTTGCAGATAAATTGATGAAATTTGGAGGGCCTATTTTTACCACTAATATCTTGAAACTGACCGAAGGATTTCTAAAAATATTTATTGCATTTTTTTTAGCACTCAATAATATTTTAAAAATCGGTTTTTTATAGTAAAACTTTTTTCATTAGCATAATTCAAAGTTGATGCAAGAATATAAAATATTCCTTGGTTCGAGACGAATCGATTGTTCTATAATATTAATATATTTTATTAAAGAGTAGGGAAGTTATGGTAATTTATATATTTTTAAAATCGATTTTTATAGTAAAAATTTTCTCATTCTCATAATTTAAATTTGATGCGAGAATAGAAAATTTGTGTTGATTCAAGACGAATCTATTCACCTATAACATTGATACATTTTATTGAAAAGTAAGGAAGCTATGGTAACGCATAATATTTGAAAACACGGTTTTTTATAGTTAAACTTTTTTCACTAATATAATTCAAAATTAATGCAAGAACGGAAAATATTCCTTGATTCGAGGCAAATCGATTGATCTATAACATTAATACACTTTATTGAAGATTAAGGAAGTTATGCTCATTTATAATATTTGAAAATATATAGAATTCCTGAAAATAATAACAAGAATCCAACGACAAAATTTGGACAACCACCATAAAATGCTCCTATAGTAATTTGAAAAAGAACAAAAATTTCCTTTTTCCTTGGACAAAAAATAAAAAAGAAGAAAGAAAAGTGAGAAGGCAACCAACCAATTCCCCTTCCTTCTCTTTTTTTATGTCTTTCGTCTTTTTTATTTCTATTATTATCAAATGTCATTTGATAATAAAAAATTATAATTATAGAAATAAAAAAAACGAAAGACATAAAATAAGAGAAGGAAGGGGAATTGGTTGGTTGCCTTCTCACTTTTCTTTCT
>CAKNYM010018875.1:6404-24690 GCA_932195095.1 Andricus curvator
CGGAAATTTTCCAATTCGGTAAAATTATAAATTGTTCGGGAATTTTATTTCTCGGGATATTTTGGTCGTTACTAAAACATGCACCGTAAAATTCCCAAATAATAAAATTCCTGATAATTGAAAACAAATATAATTCTGGATGATTTTTTTTCCGTTATAGTTATTTCAATTTCAAAAAATAATTTTAGAAACTTTAAAAATTAAAAATAATTGTTTGTTCATAAAAACATTTGATTATTATAATTTTAATAAACAAAATTTTACTTGTTCAAATTCGGCAATTTTCTGTAGGGAATTTTATTATCCGGGAATTTTCAAATTCGGTAATATTATGAACTGTTGGAAATTTTATTTTTCGGGATTTTCAGTTGTCCCTTTAATTTATAATAAAAGTGACAAATCCAAGGAAGATTTCAAATCCCCCGATTTTTCATATTGAATTTTGTATAGTCATTCTCATTAAGTAAGAGTTATTTATTTACAATTTCAGGAGAGTGCTAAAGTTTGAATAATTTCTAACGTTCGTACCCAAGTTCGTGTAATCCAGTAAAGCAAAAAAGAAATTCGTTCCAGGTACAAAGAATTATGTATTTAAATTAAATATGATTAAAAATCCTCTTAATGAAAAATTGAGAAAACATTGTAGGTACGATATGTGAAATTGATAAAGTCCTTCACAAACAAACCCGTTAGTTTATTAACAATTACGATTTATTATTACAAAAATTTCAAAATTAGCAGATTTAATCTCTGTACAGAATAATTTGTTCTCTACTAATTTAAATAGAAGAGAATTTCAGTTATTTGCCCAGATTGTGAAGGATATGCAAAGTAACTTTTTAAGCAAATAAAATTGCCTCTGTTCAAATAAAGTGCACGTATTTCTATTTGGCTATCTTCACCAGAACCTTTCGTTCATTGTATAAATGGGAAAGAATTCTATAAAAAAATGTGAAACCACATATCTCAGGATTAAAAAAATGTAAATCAATGCGACATCTCACTAAAACTTTTTTCATTTCACAATTAAAGTAGAAATCAATAAAAAAATTCAATTTGTTTGATTGAAATTAAAATCTTTCAAAATGTTTCTTATTTTGGAAACAACTTAGAAAATTCGAAGTTATTAAGCATTTCAAATTAAAACATCATTAATTTAACTTTTTTTAATTTTACAATTTGAAAATTACAATTTCAGGCTTAAACATCTTAAGAATTTTAGAATTTTAGATTCAAAAAGGTCAAGTTTAAAAATATTTAAACTGAACATTGAAGAATTAAAAATTTTAAAAATATTAATTGAAAGGATCAAAATTTTAAACAAAATGGCTTTTGATAACAACCCTTAATTAGCTTTTATCTACTACTTCCATCCAGTTTCGGATTTCTTTGTTTTACAAACTTTCGAAATTGGATTTGAGTACTCAATTAAAACTTATTTCCTAGACTTGAAAGTGCCTACTGAACCTTCAAGGGAAACTCTGCAATTATTATCCTCAATCATTGTATTTACAGTAAGACAAACAATTTTCAGACTTCTTTGGTTATTTAGTTTCAACTAAAAAGCCAAATTTTCATTTAAATTTCAAATCTTCCATCTGGGAAATTATATACTTTTAAATTATGGTTCACTTACCAATATATAACTCTAATTATTTGCTGATGCTTTGAGAAGTGAACTCACCTGAAAGATAACGGAAAAAAATTATTAGAATTTGAATAAGCGAATAAGTGATAAAATAAATAATATTGAAACATAATTCATCATTGCTTGAATTTGTTCCTAGGGACCATGAATTTCAATAATAATAATTTTTTTCATTATAATTAAAACTAACTTTTACTTTTCTTTATATATTTGAAATACAGTCCATATTTAACATATTAATATTTTGAATAAAAGATGTTTATCAGGTAGATTTCAGGAGATTTTTCACGAAAATAGAGAAATATATTCTTTTAAGTAAAATTAATGTGGGCATATATATTAAATTCACTTTAAAAAGCTAAAAATTTATAACATTTCAAGTAAAATTATTGCATTTTTATCAAAATATATTAATTTTTTAACAAAATAGTTGAATTTAATACAAAAAGATTAATTTTCTATCAATAAGACGAATTTTTAACAAAATACATGAACTTTCAACCATATAGTGAGATTTTCAAACAAAGTGATAAATTTTCAAATAAACTAATAAAAACTGGAATAGCTTCATTTCAAACCAAAAAGATGAATTTTCAACTAAAATGATAAATCTTTAACTGGAATAGTTAAACTTTCAACCAAGAAGATGAATTTTCTATCAGAAAAGAGAAATTTTCAACAGACTACATGAATTAAAAAAAAAAAAGTTCAACAGAAAATTGAATAGTTAAATTTTCAGTTAAAGAAATTAATTTTTAACTAAAATAATGGAATACTAAACCGGATTAGATATATTCTCAGTTGAAAAAAAAAGTTTAATAATTTAAAAAATGTTTAACAAAATATCTTAACTTTCAACTGGAATAGTTAAATTTTCAGTTAAAAAAATTAGTTTTCAACCAAAGAGATTAACTTTAAACTGAAATTATGGAATATTAAATTGGATTAGTTAAATTTTCTGTTAAAAAAATGTATTTTCATTTAAAAGAAAACTTATTTCAATAATATTGTCCAATTTCCAATTCGAATAAATAATCTTCAACTAAAAAAAAAAGAATTAAAAAAAAAAAGAATTCTTAACAAAGTAGTTAAATTTTCAACCAATGAGATGTATTTTTAATTAAAATGATGAATCTTCAACTGGAATAGTGAAATTTTCATTTGAAAAAATTAATTTTCAACCAAAGACTTTTCAATAAAATTGTTAATTTTTTAAATAGAATAGTTAATTTTCAATTTAAAAAATTAATTTTCGAAAAAAGAATTTTTAACAAAATAGTTGAAGTTTCAACCAATGAGATAAAATTTTAATAAAAATGATAAATCTTCAATAAAAAAGAAAAAATGAATTTTTACTAAAAGAACTTTCAACCAGGTAGCTAAATTTGCAAACAAAAAAGATGAATTCTCAACAAAAAATGTAATAATTCATATTTCAACCAAAAAAAATTTTTATTTTACATCGAAAACATTTGAATTCGACCAACAAACAAACTTTTACAAAGAAAAAAAAACATTGTTATTTAATTTTACATTGCAATTTAAAAAAAAAATAAGCATGTTATCGAAAAAATTCCCTGAGTTAAAAAAAATTCCCTATCATTTCTAGATCTTTTCAGGCAGGTGAGACACCTCACAGAATATAATTAACCTACAGTGGATAATCATTATAATTAAAAACAAAAATATACCTTAGAAAATAAGTTCTGTTTTTAATTTGTTAACACGTATAATGTCTTAACTATTAATTTAATTAATTTAATAAAAATTCAAAGTCAAATGAATTAAATAAAATGAATTGTTTTTCACAAAAGAATCCTTTTTCTTCAACCATTCCATACTGTGATCAATTCTTTAATTGGCAATTACGGGTAATTCAAGTCGATTAGTATTTGGATCTGAAAATAAAAGCTTACGAACTCTTTTAATGAAATAGCGTACCTGAGCTTTTGCAAGCACTAACGAGGTCCGTTTTAGCCTTCTCGTATAAAAAGGGGCGAATGAAAATAGGTGTAGATTATAGAGGTGTGGGTGAGAAGGTGTAAAAGTGTAAAAGTACGAAGGGGTACCAAAGCAGGTATAAAGACAATCGCGTGAATGTGATACTCTTGCTACGGGAGAATTCGAAACTTTCTCGTTCTACCTCTGAGCTTTAAGCTCTTCTGAACTTCTGACCCATGTCCGAGATAATAGATTCTTATAAAACGTGTGAAATTTGTACGAACGTACAAAAAAAATTACCGGTTAATTATCCAGTTATTCAATTATAATTCCAGGAAAGCACAAAAGCGAACACAAAAGATATTTTTAATTCAATTAAATTCTGTTGAATTCTTGAATTCATGAATACATCAAAATTAGTACTGTTTAACCCTTCGAGCAATCCTTGCTTTAATTGTCACATTCAAAAAATGTATTATTAGCGAAAAAAATAGTTTTAGATTAAAGCTAAAAAATTAGAAATTTATTTATTTATTTCAAACAAAAAATATGACTTTTCTAACATAAAAGGTAATCTCGAGGGTAATCTTCAATCCGAAATGGATTCTCAACAAACCAGTTCAATTTTCGACAAGATGAATTTGTAATAAAATAGTTTAATTTTCAACAAAATAATTAAATTTTCAACAAAATAGTTGAATTTTTAACAAAATTGTTGAATTTTCAACATCCAAAAATGAATATTCAACCAATTGGACGAATTTGCAAACAAAAAGCTTAAAATTCAACCAAAAACATTTGCATTTTCGAACGAATAATTGAATTTTTTAGAAATCACTTAAATTTTCAGCAACAAGAAAGGATGAATATTTAGTCGAAAAGGAGGAATTTTATGTCCACATAGACGCAAGTTAAAAAAACAGTTGAATATGAGACCAAAAAAGATGACTGCTTCATGAAACACTTGAATTTTCAACAAAATAATGAAATTTTCAACAAAATAGTTGAATGATTAAACAAATACTGGAATTAAAAAGATGAATTTTCAACCAAATAATCTAATTTTTAAACAAAAAATATTAAACTTCAACCAAAAACAGTTGAATTTTCAACAAAAAGATGAATTCTAAAAAAAACGAATTTACAACAAAATAATTGAACTTTCAAAAAAATCGTTGAATTTTTAACCTATAAACTTGAATTCTCAAATAAATAGATGAATCTTTAATAAAGAAGATTAATTTTCTAACAAACAACGAATTTTCAACAAAATACATGAACTTTGACACAAATAGTTGAATTTTCACCTAAAAAATCAACAAGTTAAATTTTCAGTAAAATAATGCATTAGCAGCAAAAAAAAATTTCAACCAAAGAGATGAATTTTCAACTAATATAATGAATCCACAACAACAAAAAATGCAAATTTCCAACAAAAAGACGAATTGTTAACAAATAAAAATTTTTCAGTCAAGAAAGAAAAAAAAAGTTGGACTTTCAAGACAAAGGACGAATTTTCTGTAAAAGAGCTGCATTTTCAACTCTAAAACGTGAAGTTTCAACAAAAAAGATAATTTTCAACTGAACAGTTGCATTCTTAATCAAAAAGAGGAAATTTGAAACAAGTAGATTCATTTTCTACAAAATAAAGACGAATTTTCAACTAAAAAAAAAATTTGCAACAAAAAAATAGTTGAATCCTCAATCAAAGAAGAAAAATTTTCAACAAAAAAGTTACATTTTTAACCAAGAAATAAGAAATTTCTATCCAAAGTTCAATCCCAAAAAGTGGAATTGTCAACAAAACAGTAGAATTTCTACCAAAATAGTTGAATTTTCAATCAAATAACAATATTTCTAACTAAAAGTATATAATGGACAGGCTTAAGCAACTTAAAAAAATGAAATAGAAATACAAGGAAAATACACTCTCTGCATTTGAATTAGTGAAATGTAACTAATTTTCAGTTAAATTCTACTAATTGCTGTGGCTAGAATTCAGTTAACTCGTATTTAATGATTTCTGAAACACTTTTAATGTAAATTATCATACACAAATGAATTTAATGCAAGAAATATTCCATGTATTTATTTATTTTTTTAAAGGATTACTTCGGACAACTAATTTCTGAAGCACAAGAAAAAATCTACCTCGGCCCAGATTTGAACCAGAAACGCCACTATACATGAGTGGAGCATTAACCAATTATTTGCCTCGGTGCGTAATTGGTTAACGCTCCACTCATGGATAGTGGCTTTCCGGGTTCAAATCCAGGCCAAGGCAGATTTTTTCTTGACCTTCACAAATTGTTTGTCCGAAGTAATCGTTTTAACATTGAAATTTGTATTAATTAAACATTTCAAAACTCGGAAGTTCAGATCTTTAAATGGTAATAAATTCTTCCCCTCGTTCTTTCCTAACTTCAAGCTTTTCCCTGACCTACCACCACTCTGGCTAGAACCATAAAAGTATTTGTTTGAAATTTATTTTGTATTTGCGGAGTCACCTGTTCGGCATTTCAAACCCTAGTTCATTGAACGAGAAAACAATTCCGGATATTGTTTTTGGTCTACTATCGAGTCATCTGGAGGCGCCAGTTGTCGTCGCTCTCGTCTTCTTTTTCTTGTCCTTTCCAGGGGAAAAATGAGACCCTGGGTACACCGCATCACATCGCATCCTTTCTTTTTCTCTGCCTTAGCACTAGTGACGTCGGTATAGCAATGCTTTCGTATCTACCTATCCCATATGCCAGAAAAGAGATGAACGAGAGGTCGATATCCGGAACGCTCGCCTCGTATGTACCAATATCGCACCGACCGTAGACACGCGTGAGTACATGTGTACGCGACGAGATATGACGCTGATGTTGTACCGGGCGAGAAAATATAATCGAGACATTCCTACACTAGAGGGTTGCACGTCATGTGAAAGAACGAAAAGTCGATATTCCCTGGCAAAATAAAGGCGAATATGCCTAGAACGTAAGAACATATGAAAAATGGACCAATAAGAAGAAGAAGAAGTGGAGAGAAAACCTAAGGCTGATATTAAAATCAGTTCAAAGTTTTGTCAAAAAATAAGTCTTGACTTATTTTCTTTGTGGATATTAAACTCGCTTTGCTGGTGATAAAAATTGTTTTTAAAAGTTGTGATTAATAATTGAGGACATGGGCATGAGGAACGCGCGCCAGCCACCGGCCGGGTTACTCCACCTCCACTGATGAGTCAGTTGCTATGCGCGCGCCGTCGCTTTGCTGAGAATTGAGAACCGCCGACCATTCATACCTCCTCCTATCTCCGTGCCTAACTCTGGCCCAATCAGTGCTCCCAATCCGGCTCCCCAACTGCATTGCGCATGCGTTGCATCGGCAGTCTCATTGGCTGCAAATGGCGCGCTTTTTTGAAACTATTACATGTGTAAATCAATTTGTTATAATAAATCATCATTATGGAAATAATGACAATTAATTTCCAGATAACAAAATAGGCTTTTAGAGGGCAAGGTGAAATAATTATTTGATTTTACTTTTTAAAAATAAATTATTCGTTTGAAATTCAAAGAAAGGAATACCTTCCTTCACCAATATAAATTTGAAGTCATTAATAATATTCTTTTATACTTTATGATTATGACTTATTGTGAAAAATTGATTTGCATATTTAATCATTTCAAATAAGCGCGCCATTAAAATCCAATAAGGCTGCTGGTGCGGTGCATGCGCAGTGCGGTTGGGGAGCCAAATTGGGAGCACTGGGCCCAACAGAATATTACTGATAATAAAATAAATTTTCCTTAATTCAATATTTACTTTTCTTTGGCTGTTTTCAGTTTGTTTTCAAGTTTATATAAATATCATTTTCGTGAGATTCTTGAGAAAATTAAAAATTATTTTTGAAAATTTCAAATATGTCGAAAAAAATTTTTGGGGAAAATTGAGGTCAATTTAAAATATATTTGGGACTTTTAAAAGTAAAAGAAATTTAAAAATATTTTCTGAATTTTGGAAAATATTTTCAAGTTTTTAAATATTTTAATTCCTTCAAATCTTCTGAAATTCCTTAATATCTTTAAAACTGACTCAAATTTTTCCTAAAATTTCGAAAACTCATTTTTAGAAATATTTTGAAATTTTTTTTGATTTTTCCCAACAATGAATTTTTCAAACCAAAAATTATTTGAAATGTTTAGGAAATTTTATTATTATCTTGAAACCTTTCAAAATTCTTTAAAAACTTCACAATTTTATTCGAAATCTTTAAAATTGTACATTTTGTTTACAATTTTATGAAATCTTTTCAAGTTTTAAATTATTTTTTAATATTTTCAAAACTTATAAATATTTTTTAATCTGACTTAACAATTTTTTATTTTCTTTAAATGATAATATTTCAAAATAAAGTCATTTAAAATGTTTCCTAAATATTGAGAAAAATTTATTATTCTCTTGTAACTTTTCAAAATTCTTAAAAAGTGTTTACAATTTTTTTCGAAATCTTCAAAAATCTACATTCTGTTTTACATTTCTTTCAATCTTTTCAAATTTCAAATTATTTTTCAGTCTTCAAAATTCCCAAGCCTTAAAAACTTCCAGATACAAAATTATTTCATACTTTCCCAGGAATCTTAAAAAAAATTGCTATCATGAAACCTTTCAAAATTCTTAAAAACTTTCACAATTTTATTTCAAAACTTGCAAAAATGTACACTATGCTTAAAATTGTTGTAAATCTTTTCAAACTTTAAATTTATTTTGAAATTTTTTCAAAAAGTCTAAACAACTATTAAAATTATTCGAATTTTTAGAAAATTTTGGAATAGTTTTTTTAATTTTTTGGAATATTATTAAATATTCTCTCAATATTAATTTTTAAAATAGAACAATTTAAAATGGGTCAAAAGGTCTTGGAAGGTTCCCAACAAATTTTTTTAAATTCTTCAGATTTCAGAGAAAATTTTGAATGACTTTATTTTGAAATAGTACTTTTCAAGCAAAATTTCAAAACATTTCTAAATATTTAATAAAATGTCGAAAATCAATTTGGAAGATTTTATGGTCATTTTTTTAGTTTTGCAAGATTACAAAATTTTAGGGAAAATTCGGAATTAGAATTTCGAAAATTAAAAAAAGAACACTTAGAAATGTTTGAAGAGGTTTGAAAGGTTTCAGGAGAATACTACAATTTTCTTAAGACTCATGGGAAAATTTTAAATGGTTTCCTATAAAATTTTCTAGATTCTTTTTCGACAAATCTAAAATCTTCAAAAATTTCTTTAAATTTTCTAAAAAATCTTAGGAAAATCATATCTATAAATCACAAGAATGGACTGTATAAAGCTAATTCCGAGTGGCAAGAGACTTCCGCTTAACCTCATTTTCAGGGGGTATAAAATGCCAAAATTTTAATTTAAGTATTCAAAAACTTTTAGCAAATAAATAAATAGCTATTCAAAATTTTTATTTTGTATTAAAAATTATGTTCCACACTAACTGAAAAGAATTGACGCGCGCAATTAATGATAATGCTAGTAGAATTAAAATATATTATACATATACCGTTATAATATAATATACCGTTGGATAATATCGGACCACTAACCAGATGACCTGTTAAAAATTAACCTTTGAAAGGTGATAGCGCCGTCCAGAATATAGATAAAAATAACTTTTTTAAACCGTTGAAAAGCTCATTGAATTCTGCGTTGAACGAGCCCTAGTTAAAGTAACTTGGCCTTTTGGGTATTGAATTATCACGTGAGAAAGACAAAAATAAAATATCGGTTTTCAAGGTATTGTGTAGGAGTTCGGTGCGGTAATGGTTTTATAAATGTAGCATGCTTGCACAAAAAATTATTATTTCATGAATACGTGAAGATTTTTTAATGCTTGATGGTTGAGCAGAAAGATGAAATCCTAAAGATCACTTTTATACAATATCAAACTAATCCATTAATTTTCCTAGATCCTGCCAAGAGTTGAACTTGAAGTACAAAATTCCTTAAAAATCGGTATTTTATTTTTATCTTTCTCATGTGATAATTTAATACCCACAAGGCCAAATTACTTTAACCAGGGCTCATTTAACGCAAAATTCAATAAGCTTTTCAACGGTTTTGAAAATATATTTTAATCTATATTCTGGACGGTGTTATCACCTTTCAAAGTTAAGGCTAATTTTTAATAAGTAAGCCGGTTAGCGGTCCGATACAATCCACCGGTAGTATAAGTGAATATCCAAATTAGCGCATGAATTTAAAAATCTGAGTAGGTGCAAACTGCATAAATGGATAAATTAGGAGAGATCTTGATTTCCTGGATAAGCTGAAAGTTTATGACCCTTTTCCGGCACCATCGAAACCGAGGGTGGTTTGCAAGGTTGCAAAAGAGCACGCGCGAACGCTTACGGTTAGGATTCCGTTGGCTCTTGTAATTAACTTAACCGAGATGTAATTGCGAGGTGAGTTACGAAGTTGGCCATTAATTTTTCTGGCCCGTGTCGTCGAAACGTATCTGCTCTAGCTAAGGGAATCGTGCAAATACCACCGACAACGATAATTCACTGACTTCGTTATTAGATGTGATATAAATGATAAAAGTGATCCAACACTTTGATTAATGTGCTTCTTCCTTTTCGAGACAAATTACATTTGTTAAGATCCTTTCCAGGTTTATTTCACGATTTCAGTCGACCATCTTTGCCTTTTCGTCTGCAGTTAGTATAATATAAAAAATTGACATTGGGGTTGATCCCAAGACAAATTTATTTACTGATAAAGCTAATATTTCAATGTGTTACTCCGAATTTATTTCTTCATTTAGACCAGTTTCTTCAGATTCAAGATAGTTACTTTCCTGGAAGAAAATAAAATTTCCGACGACCTAGGACCTGCATTTTCCCTCACTAATTTTTCATTTTCCCTGACAGTTAATATTTAAAGAAAAAAAATCTAATCTTGCCTAATCTTGACTAATTCCCAATCCAAAAAGTGACTAATGTGTATTAATAATGTGACTAATGTTCTTTAGAATTCAAAGGAATTCAAAAGAACTCAACGAAATTCATGAGAATATTAGGTGAAAAATTAAAGTTAAATTAAAAAAATTCAATTGATTTTAGTAAAATTGGTGTGAATTTAGAGGAATTTAAGAAAAATGAAAAGTATTCAATGAAATTCATAAAAATTCATGATGAAGTTAAAAACAATTCAAGTGACTTGAAAACAAATAAAAAATATGAAAAACTTCATTGAATTCAGTAACTATGAAATGAGTTCAGAAAAATTCAAGGACTTCAAGATGAATTGAACAAAAACTAAAAAAATATTTTAAACATCCATTGAATTTAGTAAAATTGAGTGAATTTAGAAGAATTCGACTAAATTCAAAATTTTCCAGAGTTTTCCAAAAAATTTAAAATAATTGAGGATAAATTAATGAGAATTCATGGTGAATTCTAAATGATTTCAAATTAATTGCAAAAAATATTTGAAAATCTCTTCAAATTTTGGACAACCTACGAATCTCTCACTTCTTGTGAATAAATTCTTTGTAATCTATTAAAATATTATAAAATCCCGTGAAATTCTATGAAATCTGATTATATTTTTTGATATCCTAGATAATTTTTTAAAATAGTTCAAGAGCTTTTAAAATTCCTTTATAGTCATTAAAATCTTAGAAAATATCTTTGAAATTTAATTAAAATTTATTTGAAATTTAATTTTAACAAAAAAATCGTTTCATATCTTCCGAAATTCTAGGAAATTCTTTACAACCGCATGCAATTTTTTTCACATCGGTTAAAATTATCTAAATACTTGGGAATACTTTGACAATTTTTGAATATCTTAAAAATTCCTTATAATCGTTTAAAATTCCCCAAATTATCTAAAATCCTTTGAAATCTTTTGAAATCCCTTGAAACTTTTGGAAATTCTTGAAAATGTCTTGGAAGTTTTGAAAATACCCTTAATTCTTTAAAATCCTTTCTAATCACTTCAAATTATTGATATATATGAAGAATTCCTTAGAATCATTTAAAATACCCTAAAATATTTAAAATACTTTGAAATTGGTTTAATTCTCTTGGAATTTTCTAAAGTTCTTGAAAAATCCTTTTAATTTTTAAAAATACAATAAACTCTTTAAAATCTTTTGGAATTCCTTCAAATTATTCAAATCTATTAAAAATTCTTTAGAATCTCTTGAAATACCCAAAATATTAAAAATTCTTTGAGATATCTTGAAAATTTTTAAAGATCTTAACAATTCCTTGGAATTTTAAAAATAACCTAAAATCTTCTGAAATCCCTTTAAATTTTTGAAATCTATTAAAAATTTCTTCGAAACCTTTAAAATACCCTCAAATATTCCAAAAAAATTCAAGGAAATTCAGAAATGGATATAGATCTGAACTGAATAGTGATTGGGTTAATTTTTGGAAAAAAATTAATAAAGTAATCTTTTTCATTTTAAAAAGTGACGAAAGTGACTTTATCTTAAAAAGTGACTAAAAAGTGATTTGAGAAATAAGTGACTGCGTTTCAGCCCTGATCATTATTGACCGTTACGTAAGTGCTTTTTATAGAAATCCCAGGACTTTTGACATTTTTTTTCTTTAAAATCTCTGACTTTCCTTGATGAAAATCCGATCTGTCCTACAGTGGACTATAAATAATTGCTACAGCTTCTTTGAAATTTATTTTTTCATTTCTAACAGAATTTATTTGGCTTCCAGATTTTATTTGACTTTATTTGAGACCAGACTTTATTTGAGAAAAAAATTTCGACGTCCTACGAGCAACAGGGAATTTTTCATTTTCAAAGTTCGTGATCATGTGAAAATTCGATTTTTCTCAATTTAGTTCTACAGCAAAGTAAATTTCTGGAAAACACATGCTTCTTTTTATTCGTAAAAAGAGCCTGGAGGTTTAAAAGTTTTCCTTTAAAATATGCAAATTAAAAATTCTCTGTTTTTACAAGAACTGGTTAAAATGTGAAGACTCCATAATTTATCTCTGCTTTCATAGAATTTACCCAACGGTGTAAATGTTGATGACCATTATTGAAATTAACGTATATTGAAACAAAATATATGGAATAATTAATCTACACAGTAGAGTAGTAATTAGAAGTTATTTATCGCATATTTTATTTCAAATTATAATAACTGGTATAAATTGTTGTTTGAAGAATTTAATGATTGCACAATGGTTTACATAAACAAAAATATGAGGAAGAAAGCAATTAATTTTCCAGTTGAAGATTCAAGGAAAATGATCCATTAATTTGTAATTTTCGAAAGTAATAAAATTAGTTTTGCAAGTTTGTGAATTTGTTATTCGAGAAGCAGGAATTTCTCATAAAGAGCAGTTTCGCTTAAATTTGATGCATCGTACATAAAGGGTAATTAAATGAAGGTTATTTACGCTACCTCGTCATACAGCTTTGGCTCGTTATTGTACCTGCATAAGTGATTTTATATTGAAAAGCTAAATTGACGATTTTATCATTTTCACAAGCTTTGAAACATTAATAAGTTCCAATAAAAAGAAGAATGAAAGAAGAGTTAATTATTAAAATAAAATAAATAAATTATTATTAAGTTTATAAATTTAATAATTATTAATTAAGAATTATAGAATGTTATTAAGAGTTAAAACTGTTTTTCTAACCCGCAATTTAATTTAGTCATTTTGAGAGCTTAAAATTGAACCAAAATCAGTTACAATTTCAACCAAGAAGTTGAATTTTCAAGCTACAAAGTCCAAATTTTTAGAAAACAGTTGACTTTAAAACCCGAAAAGATGAATTTAAAAAAAAAGAGTTAATTTTCAATCAAGAAAGATTAGGTTTCAATCAACAAAGATGAATTTTCAACCAAATAGTTGAATTTTTAGCAACAAAAATTCATTTTTAACCAAACAGTTGCCTTAACGACAAAACAGTTGAACTTTAAAGCTAAACAGAGGGATTTTCAACTAAACAGTTAAATTTTGAAGCCAAAAAGACGAACTTTTCAGAAGACAGTGGAATTTTCAATTCGAAAACTTGAATTTTCAAGAAAAGGTTAATTCTCAACGAAAAATATAATAGTTGATATTTTAACAATAACAAAACAGATTTTGCAGCTATATAATTAAATTTTCAACAAAAGATTTAAGTTTACAAACTGAAAAGTCAAACGTTTTAGAAAATAGTTGACTTTTAAGCCCGAAAAGATGAATTTTGAACAGAAAAATTAATTTTCAACCTAGAAAAATGAATTCTCAACAAAAAATGTAATATTTGATATTTCAACCAAAAAAGGTTGAAAACAAAAACGATGAATTTTCAACAAAGAAGATAATTTTAAACCAAAGAGATAAATTTTAAATTAAAATGATGAATCTTCTGTGATAACGAATCTTCTGTGAAACAGTTCAACTTTCAATCCGAAAATATGAATTTTCAACAAAAAAGTTAATTCTCAATCAAATATTTGTGTTTTTAACCAAAAAAGAGAAAAATTTTAAACAAAGAATAGTTTTCTGCCAAAAAGACGAATTTTCAACTAAAAAAGATCAATTTTCAACAAAAACTGAAAAAGTTCGATTTTCAGTTAAAAAATTAATTTTAAACCAAAAAAGATTAAATTTCAGGAAATTCGTTAAATTTTTAACCAAAGAGATGAACCTTGAACCAAAAACAAATCATTTCTACAATGTAGTCAAACTCTTACCCAAATAGTTGAGTTTCCAATTGAATTTTCAGATAAAAAGGTTAATTTTCAACAAAAAAGAAAAAAAATTTCAACCAAAAAGATGAAGTTTCAACTAAAATGATGAATAATAACATAATAATGAATAATAACATCAATTAATAAAATGATGAATCTTAAAAAAATGATTTTTTGACAAAGTGGTTCAACCTTCAACCAAGTAATTCAATTTCCAACCAAAGAGGTGACTTTCAATGAATAATATAATAGTAGATATTTCAACCAAAAAAGGTTTTAAATTTAAAACGGAATACAACATTTTCAAATTAAAGTTCAAAATTTTTTAATTTATTATCCTAGCCTGTTATGTAAAATGCCTCTTATTGAAATTTCCTGACTTTTTCCACATTCTTTCAAGATCCTTGACTTTTCCCTGACTTTCCTAGACCAATAAAATTCCCTGACTTTTACCTGATTTTGAGACTTTTTCTGTCCTACTGCCACCCTGATTAAAGGAGAGTAAATAAACTTTCACCACATATTTATTAATTGTTTTGATTTAGGACCACTTTCAGGAAAAGGATATGAAAATTATAATTTTGTTGAAATATATACTTATTTTCATTAAATTATAATGGAATGTGTGAAAGTATTGAGCACGCTTGAGTAAGCAATATTTTACACGAAATATTACGATAATAAATTTCAATATACTTGCGCATGGACTTTTAATGTTCGGAATCAGTTTTCTCTCTAAGCAATTTCTTAATTGAGTTCAACAGTTGTACGTGGGAACTTGATCTGAATGATAATTCTCAGTTATCAAGTATAATTATTTTGTACTGCTTAAATACTTTCTTAAAATTAATAAAACTTGGTGCACGAATATGTTTAAAATAAAAATAATATTTGAAAACATTTCAATCAAATTATAAAAGTTGACAATTAAAAAAGTTACAACTCAGAAATCTTTTGATATGAAACAGCTGAACAGCCTTTGTGTGATTTACAATTGAAAACGATTGAAATAAGACAATGAACTAAATTGAAAGCATTCTAAAGCTTCATGCTCAATGCTCATATAATTTCTTTTAATACAATTTTAGCTTTAATTAAATATTGATTCACAATCGAATAAAAAATTCCAGAGTAACTGAAATTATAAAGTTATAATAACTTCCCTATTTAATTAAACAGCATAAATATTATTATATCATTATTTGATTATTATTTAGTTATTATGAAATATTTTTGCTCTCGAATATGAATTAATAATACATTTTAATTAACATCAAATCTGGAGAATGGTAAGGGATTAAATTTAACAATTTAAATTTGTGTTAATAAACAATGCATATAAATTTATTCAAACAGCTACAAAAATAATTTAACAAATTTATTCAGTACATTGAAATTTTTGTATTGAAAAACTATAAAGATTACCATAGATTATTGTAGGGATTTGAATTTATTTATATAGATTATTTTAATTAAAACAATTTTTAATGTACTAAATTAATTATTTTAATCATAGCTTATGGCACATGAAATTATTTTTAATTAAGTGACAGTATTTTCTATGAGATCCACGTTTTTAAAAAAATGTAGGCCTGAATTTCATCTTTAAAACTGAATTGATGATCTATGGGTGTTAAACACCCTTTCAACATTTTTGTTCCAACACCAGAAATTTGGAAGAAATCGAGAAAGAAATTTCACATCTTTGTGAAGAAGCAATAATTCATTTTGCTAATAAATTTACAATTTTATTTTAATTAATTTTTTCTGAAAAAAGATCTTCTCCTTTCGCTCCGCTGGGAGTCGAATAACAGAACTTCCGATTTCCGGTCAGAAGTTCTGTGGTTCGACTCCCAGCGGAACGAAAGGAGATCTTTTTTCAGAACAAAAATTAATTAAAATAATTATTAATTCATAGCTTCATCAAGCCTGAAAAAGACATGAAAAATTTATGTTATTCTCTAGTGATAATACAGATTCCTTTTACAATTTAAAAAATTTAATTTAGAATAATGTAAAAATTTAAATTCTTCAACGTCCAGCATTCAAATTAAATACAAAATTCTTCGAAATAACAAAAAGCTAAAAAGACTGTACTTTTTTAATTTTCTCAAAATTAATTATTTTTATACGATGAGCCACAAGTTTCCAACTATTTTTGAACAAATTTTCAATTGTTTAAACAATTATTATTTTTTTTAACAAATTTTTCGCCCGTAAATCGTGAAAAGTTATTATTTTTAGGGCTAAATGATGTAGATGATGAATGTTAAGAATAATAGGTCTTGTTTAACATATTTGGTAATTATTTAATGAATTTTCATTTGTTTAAACAATTTTTCTCCTGTATATCGTAAAAAGTTATTATTTTCTGGTATTCATTACACAATTAACGAATGTTAAAAGTAATACTTTTTCTTTAAAATACTTGGCAATTGTTTAAAACATTTTCATTTGTTTAAATAATTTTTTCATCCTGTAAATAGTGAAAAATTACTATTTTCCAACGTCTCGTGGGGGCGGGAAGGCACCCCTGTGACTGGTCACAAAAGTTACCGATCTATTATCATGAATTTCTAAAATTTCCTTAAATTATCATATATTTCCATCCATTACCATAATTTAAAAAACGTATGAAAAGTTTGATGAATTACCATAACTTCTAAAATTTATCATTATTATGAAAATTTATGAAATTTGGAGACATTTATGAAGTTTTATGAAATTTATGAAGTTTGTGGAAAATGAAATTTGTGGAAATTTACGAAATTTTTGGAAATTTATGATAATTTTCGGAAAATTATGACGTTATGAAAAATATGGCGGAAGAGAAAATTCAAATCCGGCAAAACCTGCCGGAAGAGAAAATTAAGATCCGGCAATGAATCCAGATATATACAGATGACACATAACCTCCACCTGCCATCAAGATCTCCCTTTAATTTTCTATTGTCCGACATATTTTTACAAACATCAATTTTTTAACTCGTTGCAATTAATCTAGAATTGTTTGGAATTAATAATAAATCGTTTGGAATTCATAATAAATTCTTTGGAATTCAATTTAGTACACGACAAAATATGCCGCAAGAGAAAATTAACATCCGGAAAAATAAGCCGGACGAGAAAATTAAAATCCGGCATATTTTGCCGGAAGAGAATACTAGACTTCTCAAAATTCGTTAATTGTGTAATTAATTCCAGAAAATAATAACTTTTTACGATTTACAGTGGAAAAATTGTTTAAACAGATAAAAATTGTTTAAATAATACCAAATATATTGAAGAAGAAATATTATTTTTGAAATTCATCAACTGTATAATTTATCCCGAAAAATAATAATTTTTCACGATTTACAGGCGAAAAACAATGATTTAAAAAAATAATAATTATTTAAGCAATTGAAAATTGCATTTTTCGGGGCATTTTCCGGGTACAATACGATTAGGATTAGGGGTGTCAAAACCAAAGTTTATTGGGTAGAGATTATTCCTTGAACATTCCTTAAGAGGCAACTAAACTTTAATTTACAAAAAGTTAATAAAAAGTACTTCTTTGTTCAATTTTTTCGAAGAACCAGCTTTTCCCCTTTAAAACCCCACGATAATTTCAAAAGCCCCGTGGCACGGGTTAATGTTAACCGATTTGAAAAAATAGGGAATTTATTTTTCTGGAAAAACAAACCATTTGAGGGGGCCCCCCCCCCTCGATCACCAAAAACAGATAATCTAATTTTTAAAGATATAAATTTGGACTACCCTAAGGGTACCTGCATTTTTTCAAATAAATATTTTTTGATGTAGCCGTTAAGAAAGTATGTAACTATGAACAAATAGAGGAAATACCTTGAAAATATGGAGAAAAAAAAGAAATTTATCGAAAAAGGGGAAACTTTTTGAAGAAGCAGGAAAAAAGAGGAATAGGGGAATGGCTGTTATTATTATTATACCATTAAGCCATTTCCCTTTCGGGGTAGGCG
>CAKNYM010018877.1:834-19306 GCA_932195095.1 Andricus curvator
GAAGAATAGAGCCAGAATGGAATTCGTAACGACATTGCACTTTATCTAACAATAAAGAACTCGTTGTGCGAACAAAGTTTTGGTATCTCAGTCTCTAAAAGAAGGGAAGAAAGGAGAATCCAATTCATAATAAAATCATTTATTCTAAAATTAAATTCAAATCACCAAAATACGCAATCATCTCTCCCTTGAGTGAATCTACAATCCCTCACTTTTATCGTCAATTAACGATTTAAATTTTTGTGGGAATTTTTATCGTAAGAATCAATCTTACTAAATTTTTGTTTATTTAATCATCAAGTTTAATTATAAAATGGTTAGGGCTAGTTTTAATATCCTATCAGTATTGGAATCAACTTATATCGTTGGTTGCAATTTACTGGACAGAAAAAAGTAAACGCAGATTGAACGAATGTCTCCATGAAAATAAATATCAATGAGATACGTTTAAAATGCAACATTACCATTACTAAAAATTAGCATAATTTTTAGTAAAATTGAGATCTCTAACTAAAATCAGCCAACTCCAGTTATAATTAAAATGTGAATATTTATAAACTCAAAATCGATCCCCGGCTAGATAGATTGATAATTTTACAAGATCTTCCGCATAGTACCCTCAAGGACAAGTTGCCGAATCAAGAATCCCTTTCCTAGCTAAACTATCTCGTGAATAATAATGATTCGCACGAGCACGAGTTATAGAACAAATCCACTCCGTACTTGGATGAAAAAATCTGTACCATGGTTTATCAATACCTGTAAAAGTAAATCTATTAAAGTAAAGCGTGCCTAAGTTCAAGCCAAAAGCTTTGAAAAATTTATCACAAGACACCTTTAATTTTTTTTTGTTGGCAAAGAGAAAAAAATAGCATAGGGAATTAAAATATGACTTCCAAGTCCCTTTTTACAAGCGTCCTTAGCTAAATGATCAGCTTCCTCATTACCCAAAACATTTACATGCCAAGGTATTCAAATCAAAGTAATTTTTACTCCCGAATTATATGCCATTTTGAGAAATTTATTTATCATTGGATGTTTTAATTCAATCAATTTAATTAATGATCAATATTATATACATTCTATTACATATAGTAATCCTTTCCTTATTTGAAAAATATAATAACTTAAAATTTCTCTAGATTTTTGACTAGAAATTGCTGTAATAACAGAAAGGGAGTCACTGAATATTACTATCTCTGAACCCCTTGTCATATCATCCTCTAATATAACATCAATCGCGAATAAAATAGCAGCTGCCTCCAAAGGGAAATATAATCAAAGCCTACTATTTCATGCTGAATGCTAATGTTTAAAGAAGGACTATAAATAGCGAAGTCTGAAAAATGACTAGTGTCTGTGCGTGAGCCATCAGTGAAAAAAAACGTTCCTAAAAATGTACAGAACTGAAATTCAAAAATGTTTTATTAGGATTCTTTGATATTTGTATAACTTTGCCAATATCTATATCTATCATTGGAGAGGATAGATGATCTGCATAGGCACATTCATAATATGGAAGAGTAGGTAAAGAATATATATGAGCCTTGTGTTTAAAGAAATTAATATACCGTGTAAATAGTATAACCAATAGGACTCAAAATGCTTCCTTGAGTTAGACCTTTATTATGAACCTTAGAACCACCTAGCTCCCCATTAATCTTGAATTTAATGTTTTTTTGAGATGTAATATTATACAAAAATTGACATATTTGAATTGGCAATCCAAATTCTAAATATCGTTTACCAGATCGTTTTCCAGAATATATTTCGGTAGTATCAGCACACGATTTTCTCTTACGAAAGCCATATTCAGTATCAGCTGACTTATTGTCATGCTCTAATTTCTCCAAACTAATCTTCCAAGAATACATTTCTCATATATCTTCAGTAAACAAGACGTCATCGACACTTGTCTAAATTCACTTGGACTTGGATTTGGTATGAAAGAAACTATGATATTTCGCCAAACCTCAGGAAAAACACTTGCTATAAGAGCCATTATATATATTTAAGAAAATGATCAAGGTTTCTTCTGTTAAAGTCTTAAGAATCACATAGTTAATTTTATCCCAGCCCGGAGCTGATTTCGCCTTTGAACTCATTAAATCTTCTTTGAGTTCCCTAAGTTCAAATGGCGCTTCCAGCACGGAATCAGATGAAAAATCTGTTGAAAATACAAAATTTGTTATTTCAGGAGAACAAAATTCTTTTGCCAAATTATTTAATTTTTTTATTGTTCCAGTATCTGAAGTACATGACGCATTCGGTGGATGGAGCCTAGAATTCTTGAAACTTTTGACCTTAGTCCCTGATTTCATTGAAATGAGAAAATCACAGAGAAAACAGAAGTGAATTTTTGTTTCGGGTAATTTTCAAGTAGATAAAGTCGAATTTTTTCGCATCGAAATAAAGCAAGATTCAATAGAGTTGATATGGTGACCATTTCCCATGTGGTGGATGAATCTTAACTCGTGAAGGTAATTTTTGTTGCAGGTAAAGATTACTCTGAAATCGCTGTAAAGATTGCATTTTGTTTTTTCTGTGATATGCCTGAGAGTGTGAAAAATAGATTCAAAGAAACCAGTTTCTCAGCTCCCAAGAAATCATCTATTTGACTTAATAAAATATTTGTTTGTATTAAAGAAATATCACTAAAGAAATTATTTCTTTGATTGGCGGCATGACTTTTTTGCCTCCTAATAATATTACTTAACTGAAGTAAACAAATCCTTGGTTAAAAGAAACGAAATCAAAGAATCGCATTTCCTTGGATCCGGTAAATTTTTTTCCAGCGCATGAAAAATAAATATTTCTTTCAATCGTAAATTTCTAATTTGTAACTTTTAATATTTCAGGCCAAATGACGCTAGGTATCAGAGAGCTTATTATGATACTAACTATGCTCTCTATCAAGGGCCGGAGAAACGTCTCCGAGTGGTGTGCAGACCTCACCCTTTTTTACCCCCACCCCCTCCTCATTTTTTCAGTTTCTGCGAACTAGCACTCCAAAATCGAGCAATTTGGTGTGTGGAATTCTACGCAACAAGCAAGATACAGCGTCGATTACCAACGAGCATGAAGTTTGCTACGCGAGCGTGGCAAATCATGCGAGTTGGCAATTGACGTATCCCGCTCGTTGCACAAGATGCTTTCCCCAATCACCGCGCCGGAACAAGCGACCACGTTCATTCAGAAGAAAAGAAGTTGCGATGCACAGTTTCAGCGAGAAGGGGTAGATTGGGGATGCGCATGGCATTACTTAGTTCTCTAGAGGACTAAATGCCACCTTACTTCGCTGTGACGTGACCAATCGAGTAAAGATCAACTTAGATTCTTCTGAACGAACGTGTCATTCGCATGTTCCGGCGCGGGTATCGAGGAAAATAATATTAACTTATGATTGTTAATACATTAAACTTCTGAATAAAAAGTGCCGCACTTAAATTTTTCTATTTCAACTATTCAATTTTTTTAAAGAATCGTGGAATTTTTTCGGGTCCGTGGAACATTTGTTTTATTTTAAAGCTGTGTTTAATTTAATAAACTCAGTTGTTTTGAAAACAATTGCCTCTTTTCTTCTAGTCAAGGACATGGTTTCTTCAATCAATTAATATTTTGTCAACTTTGTCACATGCTTATTTTGAACAATATACCGCATATCAGGATCACACAAATATTTACTCATATTAAAAACCCATTTCTTTGTTTCGAGAAATATTGGGTAAAATTTAAAGTACATTGCTTCGAACCAAGTAATTATATCTGCCGATTAGGAAAAACGTTTACTTTAGCCGATGGACTTTAATTTGTTTGAAAGGAATATTTTATTGATTTAAAATCATATTTGACTGAAACAGATATTGATTTGCAACAATAAATGTATACTTTTGGGTTAGATAACAATTTCTTTGTGATAAATAAATGTGTTATAGGATTATTCAGTACGATCATTCCTTTGAATGAACTAAATTTTCTTGTTCTCATTGTAGATATCATTATACCGCAAACATTATAGAACATAGAAGTGTTAATATATAATATAATCGTTATGAAAAAATCTCAGTTTGGAAGGGCCTCTTTTTCAAATTGGTTTGAAACTGTTAGTCAATAGCAGTTATTAGTAATATATATATATATATTTTTTCACAGATGAGGACCTTAAAAGCTCAACGTGAAAAGGCTTTTTCTCTCTAAAAGACATTGAAAAAAGAAGGTTTTAAATTTGTATCTTCTTTAATTAAAAAAAAAACTTGTCAAGTGATATAGAGAAATTATTTTTCAAATAAAAATTCGCAAAATCAAAACATTTAAGCATTAGACATTAAGAACTGAATTTTTCAAAATTTAAAGATGTTCTGAATATAGAAAATTCCAAATTCGATATCTTGCAGGTAGAAATTGTTTTTGGCACTGAGCGTGTGTTTCTGAAAACTCATCCTTCAATGATTGTATAAAATAAAATACAAAGTTTATCATCTATGGGTTTTTTTTAGTCTTCTGCTCACTCTTTTCTAATCATAAAAACCGGAAAACTCAAAACGATAATATTAAGAAAAACTCTCACAAATAATAAGTATGATTAGTGAAAATATATTGATTTATTTAGGGCTGTACGCTGTATATAGTAGTTTATGAAACTGTATAGAAATGGGAAATGTTAAGAATATACATTTGTAAGAAAAGAACACAATTGTGTAACAATTTCAACTTTATTGATTCAATATAAAGAGAATATTGTGAAACTTCCAAATAGGCTACGTCACCTCTACCGATCATAACATGACAAACAGCGTCCTTCCACTTCACGTCCTCCATTTTATATCGAAAACATAATCGGAAAGAAAATTTCACTAATTGATTAATAACCGAAATCACGAAGCAATAAGTCAGCATTTTTCCTAATATAGGAAAATGAACTTGTGATTTTTCTACTATTCCGCTAACGAAATGATAAAATATAACTATTTCTTTAGCCAAAGTAAAGGAAATAATTTGATACAATCCTCAATGTAATTTCAGGTATTACGTATACCACTTCGGCCAAATCTAGTGGTAGTAGATCAAAGTTTAGTAAAGAATAATTTTTTCTATCAATAACGAAATGGAACAAAAGTTTCGGTCCCATTCCTGGGAAAGAATTATATTCTTTGTCCGAGTCGACTTTTCTAAGCATTGTGTAGTAATGAATAAACATATTTGTTTAATCTTCTTCATTTGTCTTGAAGATAAAACAAAACAGACAATAAAATAATAAGTTGGAAACTTATTATACAGTCAGGTGACAAAAATGAAAATTTTCCTTGAACCATTTCCCCAATCTGTAAAGGATCATGTAAATTGCAACGTCGATCTTAACATATTTAGTTAATACATTTTTCCCCTCGAAACTCGCTTATGATATATAAATATCTCTGAAAGACTGAGCCTACATAAGCTATGTGACAACTATTATAGTACGCATACTATAGTCGTTATCACATAGCTTATAGGCGGAAGATTGAAGTATCGAAATACATATACTGTATAAAGGCACCAGAATATTTATTAGTTACAGCATTAGTGAAAATTTTCAATAATACATTAATCAGTTTTTCCTTTAATTTGAAAAATGTGGTTCGTTTATACCCTGGCTTTCATCTTGGCAGTCATCCTTAATTCTATCGGTGAATATAATAACATAATATGACTATAATTTAAGGTACATTTTTAACTTATCCTCAAATAACAAATCTGCACGATCTAATTCGTATTCCATCCCAATTGCTATTTGTTTCCAAACTCTATTTGAGTTTGTCTGGAATGAGTACGATTTTAGGTTAAATTTACACCGACGGAATTCGGAATGTGTGTTATAAAAAATTTAATTTGAATAGTTTCTGTCTTATAGTTTGCATCGTGCTTAGATAGAAAGTTAAAATCTGAAAGAGTTTGTTTTATTAATAGGGGTATGAAAGAAAAAAAAATCTACCAGCCCGTGTTGGGTCAGGTTTTCTGCGGGTCGGGTCGGATCTAGTTTGCGGGTTGACTCGCAAATCCGTAATCAACTTCATAACCGGCATTCAACTTACATTTAACCCGCGAACCCGAAAAACTCACAATACACCCGCCTTCAATCCGCCAACCCGCAATCAACCCGCATTTACGAATTTTACAATTATTATTAGTTAAACCGCAATTACATATATTTTACTTAATTGGGATGGAGTCAGGAATTTTTAGAAGATTCTATTTGACTTGCTCTGTCAAGTGTGGAAAAATCTTCTGGCGCTAGTCCGGCCTAGGCCGAACCGTCGGGTTTCCAGTCTTGACGATGAATAAATGATGCCCCAGGTCAGACCGAATGGTCAGCTGTCAGTTATTGGCTGGTTAGCCACTAGTTTGAGGCTTCACTATAAGTGTATGCAGCTCATCAGCCGCGAAACTGGACTATCAAGGTCATAATAAAAAAAGTCTTGGTCTAATAGTGTGAACTTCTTATTTTCCAACATTTTAGACACCCTGAAACTTTTTCGAAATATGTCCCAAAAAAATTTGCTGATCGAACCTAGAACTTTTTTTGGTCTTGGATGGCCAATCAGGGCTTCTCCTGGGCCAGGCCAGACCTTCCAGGGTAAACATAAAATTATTTGTTTTTGGCTTGCTGATCAGCGCCAGTCCAAGGCCAGACCAGACTTTCTAGTCTAGACAGTCGAAATAAAGCCAGACCTGGGCCAGATCTGAGCCACACCTGATACCAAACTGCCATACGATTTTTGCCACGGGGTCGGTACGTGGGTATGTCAGGGTCAACATTGTCATTCCAATTTTGGGACACTTCTACACATCCAATCTAGTTGACACTTTGCATGCATACCTATTTCTGACGAAAACACCAAGTTCTATCAAATTTGAATTGACTAACCCCCTCCCCCCATCCATCCCTCCTTCCCACACCACGATTTTATATACTTTTATAAAACTCCAACAATATGGGTACTTATGAAAATGACTAGGAGAGTAGAGTGTAAATTGAAATTAAAAAACAGTTTTTAGTATGTTTCCAAAATAAGTATTTCCAAATTTAAGTTTTGCGACTGGTCAACTTTAAATTTGGGGCATTAAATCTTAAACCTTCAAAAAAAAAAAAACACGGAAAATCTTACACTTTTTTTATTTTTGCTTGTCCGAAAAAAGCTAAAGTTTTTTCTTTCAAATATCTTCAAGTTTAGGAAATGGACATATCATTATGTATTCGTAAATATTAGCGTTCAGAAGCAGACTAGAATAGACCAATCGACCCGATAAAAGTCTTGCAGTTCGATCGTAAAAGCCGTTCTACACCATTTTTTGGAAAGCGTTCAAAATATTTGAAAAATTTCCAGGAATTTAAAAGATTTTACGATTTTTTTACTGGTTTCGAGGGACTTAAAAGAAGAACATTAACATTTCAAACGATTTCTATGGGATGATTTCAAGTGATTTTCAACGGATTTCAATAAATTTAGAAAAATTATAAACATTTTATAATATTTGTATAAATTGCAAAGAATTTCACAAAAAATAAGGGATTTCGTAGAATTTCAAAGATTTTAAGATTATTTTTAATATTTCGGTTAATATGCGATTTGCAAGAATGTCCCAGAATTTCGTAAGATTTGAAACGATTTCAGACGGTTTGAGAGGATTTCCAAGATTTATAAATATTTTAAAAGATTTTAAAGAGATTTCATGTCATCTCACGGGATTTCAACGGATTTTATAATATATTCATGGATTTCAAAGAATTTCAAAGAATTTAGTCACAAGAATTGAGAGATTTTGAAGATTCGAAAAGATTTTTCAATATTTTCAATAGATTTCAAAAATTTGAAGGGATTCCAAAACATTTTAAAGATTTGAGGGTATTTGAAAAGATTTACAGGAATTTTCATGCACTTAAACAAATTTCAATGTATTTAAAAAAAATTTCAAAGAGTTTGAAATATTTTAGTGTATTTCCAAAGATTCCCAAGGAATTTTGAAGAGATTACAAAAATTTGAAGAAATTTCCAAGGATTTTGATGATTTGAAGGAATTAAAAAAATTGTTTCTGCGCGTTTTAAGAATGTCCTAGAATTTCGGAACACTTGGAAGGATTTCATAGGACCTATAAGGTTTTACGATATTTTAAAAGATTCCAAGGGATTATTAAATTTCACGGGATTTCAAGGGATTTTATTGGATTTTAACAGATTGTAAGGATTTAAAGTGATTTCATAATATTTCAAGGCGCATGAAAAGAAATTTCATTCAATTCAAGGAATTTTAATAGTATTTCCAAGATTTAAAGTGTTTTTGATATTTTTTTTTATTTTAAGGACTACATTTCTTTAATTAATATTAAAAGACTCATAATCCGTGAAGGCGATAGTATCCTCACAAAACATGCCGAATGCTTGTTTTTACATAGCGAAATTTAAAAATTAGAAACTTTCAAAACTCATTAACTTTAAATTTTATGGCCGTAAAAATATAATAAGCTAAATAATTGTAGTTTCACGGCCCCAAAAATTAAAATATTTCAGAATCGCGCATTAAAAACTATAATTTTAAATTGAAATTCTAGACATTTTAAGGGTGTGAAAATTTGTTAAGAGGTGTGATATAACGTAGTATCAAATGATATTCAAAGTGATTAGATAGATTTTATAATTAAAAAATGAGATTTCAGTACCAAGAAAACATTAACTGACATTTTCACCGGTCAAAATTGAAGAATTTTAAATATTGTAAACCCTCAAAGTTTAATCATTCTAAAAACGTGGACAATTATATGATTTCTAATTGAAAGCTTCACAAATAATGAACTCAAGCTTGAATGAACTGTTAAGCATTGAACTATTCCAAAATTTGTTTAAAATTGAAGTATTATTAAATTAAGATCGTGAAACTAAGTCGTTATAAAATAGTAATTTTCAAATTGTGCATCACGCTTTTTAAAAGTCATCTTTTAATTCTTAAGTGCAAAAGTAATAACCTGACAATTAAATTAAATTTTCAATTGACAATCAAAGAAATGTATTAAATGTCCTTTTCACTAGCCAAATGTCGTTTTTAAAAATGTTTTTCAGAATTCTTAAATTGTTGCGATATTAAGAGTGAAATTATTTAATTTTAATGGTTTCAAAGTGGTTAATGTTTAAAGCTTTGGAAATTATACTTGATGTAAGAATATTTTTTCTCCACTTAAAATAAAACTTTATTTTATACAGATTGCCTAATTTATGTGGCTTTCAATTCAAATTTGCTTCATTTTGAAGGTTACCAACTTAAAATTGAACCATTCTTAATGTTTTATTTTCAAAAGTTAACTATTTTTTCTGCATTTCTTTTATATTAGTGCAATGCTAGGCATAATAAGTGAACAAATCCTAAATTTGACAGTTACATGTGCCTACAAAAATGAGTTTTACAGTCTATTTAAATATATTATTCAATATTCCTTACTTTCACATTTTTATTTTACTTGAAAGAGGGTTTCATGATAGCGGGCTTCGAGTTGGTATTGTTGGCACTCATACCCTTTTACAGTGCCAAACCTTGGAGTGCCAAACTTTGGCACTTGTTCCCTTTTGGAGTTCAAAACTTTGGCGCTTATGCCCTTTTTAAATTACAAATATTTTAGAACTTATGCCCTAACGGAATTTGAAACATTGGCGCTTATGCTCTTTTGGAGTGCCAAACTTTGGCTCTTATGCCCTTTTGCTGTGCGAAATTTGGATATTTGTGTTCTTTTGGAATTCCAAAATATAGCGCTATGCTTTTGCGAAATTACAAACTTTGGCGCTTATGCCATTTTTGAATTCCAAAAGGCTTATGCTCTTTTGGACTTTCAAACATTGTCACTTGTGCTCTTCTAGATTTCCAAAGTTTAGCGCTTAAGCCCTTTTGGAATTTCAAAATTTAGCACTTATGGTGCCAAGCTTATGGTTTCGGCGTGAAAAAATGACGACGGAGGGACGGACGTACGCCTGACCGAAACTATAAGAGTATTAGTCCGGTGCTACGAAAACCGTAAAAAGGATTTTGGTTCGGTTCATCTTATATTTAGAAAGCTTTTCAGGTTTTTAAGTTGATTGTGAATTTATTGCATGTTCACGGGTATAATTCGTGTTTTCGTATTTTTCAGTCGTAAATATAGCGAGATAAAATAGATTAGGTGTGTAAATAATTCATATATTTATTCTCTATTTGAAGCGATACGTAGCCTGTTCACAAGTTTCACAATATTAAGCTGTCAGTGCGCGACTGAATTAGAATATGTTACACAATCGCGTTCTTCTATTAAAATTTTCTATTTGTCACGTCTTGAGTGATTGCTCCTATTTCTTTGCATATTTTCTAATTTATGTGTAATGTTGACAACAGTTAACTATATTCACGAAAACAAAATATATTAGTATTATGCATAATCCTAAAGACAAATTAAAATTAGTGTTAATAAATATAAATATACCATTTGGATATCATTTAAGAATACATTCTAGGTTAATTACAAAAATGCGAATTTAAAAATCTTTTTAGATCATAAAAAGTTTTTTGGAAAATTTATGTAAGTGTCAGGTAGCTTGGCTTATTTTCATTTTTCGAAGGATTTTCCAGATGTAAATTTTTTCCTTACTCTCTAAATATAAATCAGCGATAAGTATACCGCTGATTCAAATCAGCCTTCATACGCTGGTAAATCAGCGCAGTTTAGCTGTTTATCAGTGAGATTTTACTGATACTCAATTAAGTTTCGCTGATTCAGCAAGGTATATGCGCTCATTGAATTGGCGGTATATACTTACAGTTGATTCAGACTTCGAGAATCATGAGAAATATAAAAACATTTGAAAGGACAACTATCTTTCTCTTCACTACTTTGGCATTTGGCTGATATCGGAGTTGTCATGGTGATTCTTCTTTTATAATTCGAAGAAACAAAACAGAAAAAATAACCCCAGATTAGGCTGAATGTAGAATATTTTTCATAACATGCGCATCGAAAGTTCGACTTTCGTTGCCTCTTGAGTGGGTCGAAAGTTGTGTTCTAGACCCTAGACTAGAAAGTTGAAACAGGCCACTGCGAATCACTCAAAAGGCATCGAAAATTCGACTTTCAATGCCTGTGGAGCGGGTCGAAAATCGAATTTTCTACCCTAGGGAAGAAAGTGACAGATCAATGTAAATGGCGGTGTTTCATACTGCCATTCACATTGATCTGTCACATTCTTCCCCAGGGTAGAAAATTCGATTGTCGACCCGCTCCACAGGCATCTCAAGTCAAATTTTCGATTATCGATATGATGAAAAATTGTATGTATGACTCGGGCCCAGGCAACAATTTCACTCGTGTGATATCTGCCTTCGCTTCGCTTGGGCAGCTCACTTCACACTTGTGAAATTGTTGCCTTTCGACCCTGGTCACGCAATATACTATTTCAATCGAACCTTTTGAACGGTCTGGAAGGATTGAAATATGCGATTGGTTTTGTTTCGGCTTTACTTATTGAAATGATAATTGTAGGATTGAAAACTTGTTTGGGTTGATTCGGATCATATTAGATAGAGATTTCGTAATGATTCGCAATAATTATAATTGATTCAGAATGAATTCCTATCTCAAACTTTAGTCAGTTATATAAACTTAGGTAGGAAACCCCCAAAGTTTAAAGATTTTTAATTGCGTTAATGATGTGATTTATATTCTTAGACAAACTGTAAAAGTGGGGGTAAACTATGTATCAGTAAACATAAATTAAATATAATAATGATATATAAAGGTTTACATAAACGGATAAATTTCGGACCTCAAACGATGGGAGATCTAACCTGATCAAATTCGTATTTTGCAAGTCAGACAGCCTGAATTCCCGGACGTGGCTGAACCAGATCCGATTTCTAGCTCTGTCGAACTGCTAAAATCGAACCACACACATTAATGGCCTCAATCATTCCTCACAATATTGCTAAAAGGGATTCTTTCAATGCCAAAATAGAAGTATGTACAATTAAAAAATATATAATTCTCTATTTCTTTTTACAGAATTAGGTTTGCCGTTCGAGTGTTTACCTAATGGTGCTCCTTTGCCTGAAACTCCTCGCCCGGGTCGCTGCCGACCTTATTATTCTTCTCTCAAACCTCAGTCTCCTGCCAAGCTTCCTCTTGCTGAGCTGCCTCCTCCTTGTGCTAGGTCCAGGTCTCCTACTGCAAGGCCTCCTCCTGTAAGGCTTCCTCCTGCAAGGCCTCCTCTTGCTACCAGAACCATTGCTCCTCCTGCCACGCCTTCTCGTTCAGGCCTTTCTGGACTTGGACTTGAACAACTTGGACGTATTCGGCTTATTCCCAGCACAAATCCGAACCGGATATTCGAATTTCGAAAATACATCATACCTAACTTTAGACCAATTCTAAGGAAACTAGGGCATAATAAATTTGGGCCTTTTCCAATCCAAGTATATATTGTATTATCCACAACCAATGGTGAAGTTTTTGCAACACTCCAGCAGGATGGTTATCTTGCTGGAATATATAATATGGGTAGATGTCGGGTGAAAATAATCATGAACAGCGCGGATGTTGTGGATATGCTTGTAGAAGAAATTAACGAAACTCCATTAGGTTGCCGTCGCCCAATATTCCCACGGAATTTTAAAGCCGAAATTGCTAATCGCAATTCTCTACTTCCTTAATTCAATTAAAAAATTTTCAACTAAGATATGAATATGGGTGTATTTACACTAGGGTGTTCCAAAAATGGACTTTTAAACAGAGAGCATGCCCCCCCCCCCCGGTGAACCCTCATTTCTTGAGGTTTCCAGAAAAAAACTCCCTTCAAGTTTGAGCCAAATCGGTTAATAATAAGACATACCGCAAAGGCCTGAAAAATCCCATGAGATTAATATGGGAAAATGTTTGTTTTTGGAAAAATGAGATTTACATTACTGAGCTTAAACGTAGCTTACGCGAGATTATCAAACTATATAGCGAAGTCTCCAAAAAATTATTTCCGCTAATTTGCTTTCATTTTTGACGGCTCAGCACCCCCCGCGCTTATCGAGCACCAAATATGACCCCACAAAACTGAAATTAAGAATTTTGCGCAACTGTGAGACCTATCAGCTCTGTTCTTACTTTTTTTACACAAATTATTATTATTCGACAAGTGGCATAGTGTCATTTTAAAATTAAAGCTCAAACCGTCGACAACTGTAATTTGGTGATTGTGAATTCTCCTTTGTCAAAGCTTCTCAAGCTTTAACGAACGAATTTTCATCACTTATCTCGTGCTTCGCACTCGATTAAAATTTATCTAAAAGTGAAATTTCTATATTATATTCAACTCTATTATACTAAATGTATATTATATTAATTTATGTACATCGATGCGGGACGGCTTATTCATATATTAGGAAATAAAGTACAAATTTTATTTCTCATGATGGTTTTAATATTGATTCCTTATTTGGTATTAATCTTCATTCGCAGCTACCCTGAAAAATGTATCATTTCAATAAATGTATATTATTACAATTCCTAATTTGCACTGATCTATAAAAATCGTACCCAAGTATTCAAAACAATGAACAAACTCCAAAGAGGTACCATCATATCTGAGACCTAGGAGTTTTGCGCCGATCCGACCTTTCTTGAATATAGTGTATATAGTTTAGTTGTTATTAACCGTGACTTTTTTTATATTGCAATACTCCCGGAGGGTAGTGAGTTTTCTTATTGCGTCTATTTTAGATTCTGCACAAATAATTAAATCATATGCGTAAATCAGCACTATAGTGTCTGTGTCACCTATTATTCTGAGACCCACAAGACCTTCTTGTCTAAAAAATCTCGATATCCGAGGTTAGGAGGTGAAACATGATTGGACTCCAAATCTCTCCCTCTGGAAATCCCTTAGTGACTGGAAATTCCTCCGAGAACTCTTTCCCTACTTTACCGCAAGTTGAGGCTCTCTCATACAGACTTTCCAAAATTCGAATTATTTTTTAGCTGACCCCAATATCAAAAGGTTTTGACCAGATGTGAGAGTGATTAAAGGATGGGAAAGCCCTTGAAAAATCGACCACAATGGCATAGATATGTCTATTCTTTTTTTGTAAGTAAATTTGCGAAACAGAGGCCAAAGTGAAAATATTATTCATACAGTCGCTACCTCGGCGAAAACCTGTTTGAATTTGCGTAACAATTTTAAGAAGTGAGTTTACAAGGGCAATAGGTCTGTAGTTATTGGGATTGGCTGGGTCTTGCTTTTCATGTATCATATGCGTTAAAGATTTTGTTCAATCCAGCGGTATATGTTAATTCTCAAGTTAAAAAAAAAATTATCTGAGATTTGATTCGGCCACGGAGCCTTATTTAACATACTTTTGTTGACTGAAAAAAAAAGATTTCGTTAGCTGTAATTCTGCTATGTAATAATAGATGTCGCACATCTGTAAGCAATGACGGTGTCAGGTGGAAGAAGCTTTCCCAAGCTTTTGTAGAAAGGATTGTAGATTTTATTTCTAAACCTCTGAATCTGTTAACAGTATCCAAGAATGTTTTGCTATATTTGACACTCTTTAGGACTGCCAGAATATTGGATTTGAAACTCGCTTTTTTATTAGCTATCAGTGCTTGGTATGAATTCTCAGTTTTGACATAAGCCAACTTAGCCTTATCCGTGAAATTTGCCCTACTGGCTCTTTTCAACGCATTAGAAAGATATGATTTGCTTCGGCGACAGTCAAAATCAAACCAAGGTTTGTCGCGAGAAAATTGCTCAGTAACATTTCTTCTCACTGACCACATATTTGCTTTTTTTGGCGCTGTCGATAATAGCTTTGGTAAGGTTTGAATGAAGATAATCTATGTTCAATTTCTCAAAGTTAGACTCTAGTCTGTGAGGCAAGTATAATTAGTCCGAGAAAATCTCCCGTTTGTCGTCTATCCATCTCAGAAACGTCAAGCTTTTATTTTTGTTTACATTCAGCGCACATGAGTGTCCAGCTGAGGTGGGGGAGCAACACGAGGAGACTAAGACTGGGCAATGATCCGAGGCATGTGTGGAGAGATCCACCTCCAAGTCATCAAGTATACCCAATGCCTCAGTATTGCACTAACTATTATATATAACCGTGAGATGGGTGGTCATAGGCAACGACAAAATCACAACGACATGCCGGCGAAACCCTCGTGTGTCTTGAGGACACGAAGCGACCCAAGGATGACAGCTTTCTGCATCCATCTCGCAAGTGCCTTGGCATATTTTTGGCACGCGGCTATGGCTTAAAGGTTACAAACCAGTGATAGTTTCGCACCTCCGAGAGCACCTATCACAAGGACAATTACTTGTACCGAATATTTTGGGTACAGTCGTTGTAGCTCCATTGGAGCGTTCGGCAGGGCAGGGTCGCGGCCAACACCGTAAGAGCGAAAAAGATGGTAATAAAGCACTCTTAGGGCCGCATTATGTCTATAGATATACGTCGTTCCCGCGTGGGTCGGACACCCTGATAGTATGTGTTCTAGGTACTCAGCGTGTGCATGACACGCTCTGCACCTATCACTGGGAACTTCTTGACATAAAATGCGCTCACGGTATGCTAAGGTGGAAATGACACCGTCCTGGCATGCGAAAATAAAACCCTCTGTACCTGAATTAAGCCCTGATGATTTGAGGAAAGCAAAAGTTTGCTCCTTCGACAAGGACTGTTTTTCTACATTTCTGTGAAAGTTTCCGTGCATTTTCTTGTCGAGTAGCTCTTGGTGAAAATTGTCAACCTCTGCTTTCTTTACTTTGGTTTTTAGAAGTGAAGCATCTAGATGAAGTAATGCACTTTCCTCACTTCTGATGTTAAAATTCAGGCTAAGGGTCTCGGCCGCTTGCTCCGCGGCTTTGTAAAGGAACGCTCCTTCGCCAATCATCTCGTGGTTCCTGACCATCTTTAGGAGAGGATCTCTGCCATTCGCAACGATGTAAGCTGTACTTAGAACAATCCGGTTATGAAGACACTGGAGATTCAGAAGTCCGCGTCCACCTTGACGGCGTGAAATATATAATCGCGGAACTGACGAATTTATATGCAAGCTTTTATGCATATGCATGATCTTACGTGTAATGACATCAAGGGCCTTAAGCTCGTTCTTCGTCCATTGAACTACCCCAAACGAGTAGAGTAGAACCGGGACGGCAAGCATGTTAGTCGCAGATACTTTGTTCAACGCCGACAGATTGGAAGACCAAATCTGTCGAAGAAGATGCTTGTATCTGCTTCGGAGAGACTCCTTCACTGATGTTACGTCCTGAATGCGGTTTTGAGGCACGCCCAGGTATGTATAGGTCTCTGCAGTATTAAGATGTCTGATAACACTTATATCTACAAGCTCAGGGTCCTTGGGAACGCCAGTAATCTTTCCTTTCTTCAGATAAATTTTGGCACACTTGTCCAAGCCAAAGTCCATCCCGATCTCTCCTGTGTAGTTCTTGGTAATATTTATAGCAGTTTGAAGTTTGCTTCTACCAGAGGCATAGATCTTCAGGTCATCCATATAAAATACATGAGTGACCTTATGCTCGCGCTAATTAGTGTCGCCACAGAGGTATCCAGGAGAATTTGGTAGTGCGAGAGATAGAGGAAAAAGTGTGATGCAAAAAAGCAAAGGGCTCATGGTATCACCTTGAAAGACGCCCCTCTGGAAGGTGACGTTGTTCGTTGTCACACGATAATTTCTAGATGAGATAGTAAATCTAGTTTTCCAAAGAGGCATCAATCTCTCTATGCATCTCACTATGTGTGGATGTACCTTCAAGCTTTCCAACAGACAGATGATAAGTCTATGAGAGGTTGAATCGAAAGCTTTCCGGTAGTCAATCCAGGCCATTGACAGGACGCGCTGATGGGCTGCAGCGTCTTTACAGACACTCCTATCAATTAGCAGGTTCTCTCGACAGCCTGCTACACCTTTTTCGAGCCACGTTGTTCGTACATCTCTCGTCATGCAGGCTCAATTCGTCGAACAATCCTGTTGTTGAGGAAAGCTGTAAAGATCTTATACAGCGTGTTCAAACAAGTTATTGGCCTGTAATTCTCTGGGTTGGACAAGTTGCCTTTTTTTGGCAGGAGTATAGTGCGTCCTAACACCAGCCACTGCGGAATGGGCGTCTGCGACTTTAAATATGAGATGAATATGCGGGCCAAATGTTGGTGTGTAAAAGTAAACTTCTTCCACCAAAAGTTCTTGATACAATCTGGTCCAGCAGCGGAAAAGTTCTTCGTGTCTCTAAGTGCTTTTTTCACCTCTTCGGCAGTGATTGATGGACATTCCTCCTCAGATTTTATGAGGTTGTCGCAAAACTCCTTGAAGCGGATGATATTTTCAGTATCTTCTTTCAACTCTAATGTTTTAGGGATCTTGTACGCCTCTCTCCAAAAAGTCTCTACCTCCTTGGGCTTGGGTGGATTTTTGACAGAAACAGGTAGATCGCTGAAGAGGCGCGATGGGTTAGCGAGAAATTGTTGATTCTCCCTGATCCATCTCTCCCTCTTCTGTATTCTCGTCCTAGCGTCAGATAACACCCGTATTTTGTCAACAATATGCTGCTTGATTGTCAGCAGCTTTGACTTGTTTAGTGTGTGATTCAAGATCCTTAGTTCTTGGGCGAACTTTCGAACCCTTTCCGTAAACGGTCTACCAGATGTTATGTAGTCAATCACACATTGAACACGGGACGCATTCTGTCTTGCCCATCCAATCTTCTTGTTCAGTTGATGCAAGCGTCTTTTGGTCTTTTGATCCATCGTTGGTTTCAGCCTTCGATTTGAATCACTCAAAGTTCTCGCAGCACCATAAACTGAGCAATTGATGGTCCAGAGGTCGGACTCTTGCGAGATATCTCCACGAAGGAAGGCATCCATTTCAGCCAGATCTTGGGGCTTAGGAGGAACTTGCATGTTAATGTTCCTTCTAGTAATGAAATTGCGATCATCTCTCAGAAGGTGCCTGCTTTCTGCGGTTGGTCTCAATGTCGCTTTCTCATCTTCGTCTGCAGCTTCATAAAGCAGCGGTTGGGGAAGCGCTCCGCGTACATATCCATTTTTCCGGAGGTAGTCGGCTTGATTTCGCAAAGACTGATGCGAAACGTGCTGAAGCTCTGGGTGTTTCTGGCACAACAGAGTGTACATACGCGCCATAAAGCCTCCGCGAACAGGGATAATGCTGGCATCGTAGCAGTCTAGCACGTCATCCCTGAGTCGATCCGTCCACTCAATGTGGGCGTTTCGCCGGTTCGTCGTCGTGTTTCCATCTAAATTATTTTCAGCACCCCGAACTCTAGGCTGATCGGCATTGTTTGCCGACCCATTGTCGGGTGCTCTGCGCGTTCGATTGTCTTGAACCGCATCTACAACATGTTGGTGTTTTGGTGGTTTCATTGTTGTTCCCACGAGTAGCTAGGGAAAGGGTTAGTCC
>CAKNYM010018889.1:692-11658 GCA_932195095.1 Andricus curvator
TCACTCCTGAAGGCCCGGATTAAGAAAGCACAGGAGAAAAACTTCCAGGAACAGCTCCTCGACAAGAGGATGCACGGCATCTTCCACAGAAATGTGGAAGATCAGTCGATGTAGTATGAGCTAACGTTTGCTTTCCTTAGATCACCCGGATTGAAGTCGGGCACGGAGGGCTTCATTTTGGCATGTCAAGACGGTGTCATTTCCACTCTAGCATACCGTTGCCACATTTTGAGCCAAGACATTCCCGATGATAGTTGCAGAGCGTGTCATGCACACCCCGAGCATCTAGGACACATACTATCTAGTTGTCCAACTCATGCGGGAACGACCTACATCCAAAGGCACAATGCGGCACTAAGAGTGCTTTATTACCATCTCTGTCACTCTTATGGCATTAGCCCAAATACCTCTCCGCTAAACGCTCCTAGAGAAATAGAGTCAATTGTCGAAAATGAGAAGTGCCGCATATACTGGAACTTCATATTCTCGAAAATTGTTTCTGTTGCGCACTCGAGGCCTGACATAGTTCTCCTTGACTTCGAGAAACGAACCATGTTCGTTATCAAATTTTCGGCACCAGCTGACAAAAACGTCACAGCCAAGGAGAAAGAAAAGAAAGAGAGGTATAAAGACCTTATAAGGGAGTTGCGACGGTTATACCCGGAATATTCTGTTAAGCTAATCGTCTTGATCATCGGCGCTCTTGGAAGTGCCAAGGTTTCACTGGTTAATAGCCTGAAAAGCATCCCTGCGTGTCAAAAAAATGCTGAGACACTTGCGGGGAAAATGCAGAAGGCGGTCGTCCTTGGGTCGCTCCGTGTCCTCAGGGTGCACGAGACTTTTGCCGGACCATCGTATTGAGTTCGTCGTAAACTGTAACCACCTATCTCACGGTCGTGAGACGTGGTTACAGCTGAAATTTTACCGCGATTTCGCTGGGAGCGGGTGCAATTTTTCAGATTAGCACCCGCTCCCGGCGAAATCCTGCGGTTGTCCTTATGACAAACTTTTATATATATATATATATATATATATATATATATATATATATGTCTGTGTATGTGTGTGGAGGTAACTTACATTGCACGTCTTTCTTTTTTTCTGCTTTTCTTTGGTTTTTTATTTAGTTTTTTTGTTCTTCTTTTTTTTTTTTTTAATTTTTATCATTTTTTAATATTGGAAGTTTTAGAATACTGAAGAAAAAAATAAATGTTTGTAATTAATTAGTGTTCAATCAATTCTATTAATCAGTATTCAATCTCAAATTATGTGATATATTTAATTATAAAACTCAAATTTTTTATGAATGGATAATAAAATGAATACATAATTATACAAATAATAATTAATGAATTTAATTATGATTTAATGCATGTAATTTTACGTGTGCTGGGATGAAAAAGCAGCTACCGGTTTTTTTAATCCTTTTGGGAAAGATTTCTCTTGCATCATATTTATTTTCAATCTTTCCCAAAATTTAAGGAATTCTCTGTGAATCGATTCCCCAGCCTGCTTAGACCACACTCCTAAGCCATCGTTATTTAAGAGCATGGCGGCTTGTTTTAAATGATCTAGAATAACATGGATTTTGACGGTTTGAGAAACATCTGTGCTTTTTAGAGCATTGCGGAGTTTACTGATGTTTTTATCAAAAACACGGAGATCCACTTGCTTTGTAGAGAAACATTGTGTCCATTGCTTTAAATGAAACAATGTAAGGCTGCAATCGGTATGGCCCAAAAGTTTCATAAATTTCGAGATCCTGTAATTTATCCGCTTCCCTTAAAAGTCTCCGACATTGATTGCCTTCAAAGACATCGCCTTGATAGCTTTTAGGAACTCTACTCAGCTTTTTTGGCCACAGCAAAGATTTGTCGCGGCCTACTATTTTGACGATTCCATTCCAAAAGAGATGATTAACAAATCCTTGAAGGAGGTGAAGTTCTGGAGGAACACATTTCTCTATTACGTACATATCATATTCATCATTATTTTCTTCAACGAATAAAGGAAAGTTAATTGTACTATGACATTCTTTAGCTTTTTTCTTGTCAATACCTAAGAGTTTAAATTGTAAATAATGTTCTTGCAAGTGTTTGTACGTTTTTAAATTGATATTTTGACTATTTATTTCTAAATTACTTTCTTTAGTAATTTGATTGAAACTCTCTAATTCACTCAACCTTATAAAACAATACGGACAATGGTAAGTGGTAGTTGCCGTCTGCTGACCATTAAAAATCAAAAGAAGCTTAAAATCCGATGAAAATTTAAAGGTATTTCGTTTAGTTTGGTTAAATCAACTAAAGTTTTAAGGTTATCACAAGTCTCCTTAATTTCTGGAACGATGCATAAAATAATCAATCTATAGACACTGTTTGGTTTGCGTTTATTTCCAATATTTCCGCCGGAAGGACAAAAGGAAACGTTCTTGTTTCTATAGAGTATTCAAGTATGTTGGCAGCGCCATCAGACGGCGAGATTTTTGAACGGCTGGGTGAGTCGTTCTGCCGTGTTGTGCAATTACCGTGGATAACAATGTAAATATTTGAGGGGTTTGAGATTAAAAAACCGGATCAAGAAGAATTTTTTGCATAGTAGGTTGCTCAAATACGGAGCATAAGAATGCGGATCTACAATTTTATTATTTTCCGGGACACTGGTGGCAAAAAAAGCGAAAACAAGTGTGTTTAGCTGCTGCTCGCAGGAAGCAGTATAAAGTACATATAATTTCTTAAAAACAAACATAGGCTTCACATAGTCCCTCTGGGATAAAATATAGGGACCAAAGGGTACTTTTTGACATCCTTATAGGGTACTTTTTTCGCGCTCAAAGGATAAAAAATTCAGGATGAATTCATAAGACTTCAAAAAAATTCAAGTTAAATTCCAAACAATTCAAATGAATTTGAAGCAATTTAAAAATATTTTTAAAAAAACTTAATTGAAATCCGTAAGTTTGAAATGACAAGGGAATTCAAAAGAATTTGATGAAATGCCTACGAATTAAAGGTGAGGTTAAAAGACTTAAGGATCAATTAAATTGGAACTTTAAAAAATGGTTAAAATCCGTTGAATTCAATAGAATTAAGTGAATTTAGAATAATTAAAGCCAATTAGAAAAATTCAAGAGAATTCCACAAAATTTAAAAGAATTCAGGGTGATTTAAAAAAAACTTCAAATCTTTGAAATCCTAGTAATTTCTAACCAAAAAGTGACTAATGACTACAAAATAATTCAAGAGAATTCAAATGAATTGGAAGATTCTTTATAATCGAAAAAATCTATTTCAGTAAAAATGTAGTGAATTTTCAGGAATTTATGGGAAATGAGAAGAATTCGATGATATTCATAAAAGGTCCAGCTAAATTTAAAAAGAAATTAAGTGAATTGAAAACATTTCAAAAATATGAAAAAATGTATTGAATTAAATTTGAGATAAGTTTTAATAAAATTAAAGAGAATTTAAAAGAATTTTATTAAATGCCTACGAATTCAAGGTGAGTTATAGAGACTTCAAGATGAATTATACAAAAACTTTTTAAAGATCCATTGAATTGAGTCAAGTTGAGTGCATTTAGAAGAATTCAAAAGAATTTGAAAGAATTTAGAGTAACCAATAAGAATTCCGAATGCATTGCAAAAAATATTTGAAAATCTCTTGAAATCTTTGAAACCCTACAAAATCCCTCACTTCTTGTGAATAAATTCTTCGAAATATATTAAAATATGTATTATTATATCCTGTGAATTTCTATTAAATTTGATGATATTTCTAGAGATCCTAAAGAATTAATTAAAATACCTTGAGAGCTTTTAAAATTTCTTGAAATCATTGAAATCCTTAGGAAATCTTATAAAATCCCTTATAATTTTTATAAAATATCTTAAAACCTTACAGGTCCTGTAAAATCCATTCATCATATCTTCCAAAATTCTAGAAAATTCTTTATAACCGCATACAATTGTTTTTAAATCCCTTCAAATTATCAAAACCCTTAGAACTGCCTTGAAATTGTTTAAAGCTCTTCAAATGTCTGGGAATCTTTTAAAATACCCTAAAATATTTCAAATTTCATTAAATTACTGAAATCAATTAAAAATTACTTGTAATCTGTTAAAATAACCTAAAATATCTCAAATCCTTTAAAATATTTTTCAATTCTCTAAATTTGTGTAAAGCTTTTGAAAATGCCAAGGAATTAAAAAAAAATACATTGAAATACTTCAATCATTGTATCAATTGATCCTCAGGATCATTTAAATAAAAACTTTTAAAAATTCAAAAAAATCCATTGAATTAAGTAGAATTGAGTAAATTTATAAAAAGCGCTTCAAATCTTTGAAAACCTGCAAAATACCTCACTTGTCGTGAATAAATTCTATGACATCCACTAAAATATTATAAGATCCCGTGAAATTCTATGATGAGATTTCCTGAAATCCTGGAAAATTTATTAAAATATATTAAGAGCTTTAGAATCCCTTAAAACCATTGCAATCCTCGGAAATATTATAAAATCTTGTGCAATCTTTTAAAATATCTTAAAACCTTATAGGGCCTGAAAAATTGTTCCATATCTTCTGAAATTCTAGAAAACTCTTTTTCTTAAAATAGTCCAAACGCTTTGAAATTGTCAAGTTTTACTGCTTGAAAGCCACTTTCAATTATAATTACCATTTTTTATTATGTATTTTATGTATTATTTTATTTTTATTACTCGCCTGTTTACATACAGCCACATATAGGCCTTCAGCTTAACTCACCTACCCGTTTGAAAAAAAACCATCAGGCGGCGACACGTGCGTCCCACCAGAGATACTTGGGAGCTCTATACTCATCTGAATCATTTTTTTCTTCTTCTTGAGATAAAATAGAGATCGAAATTTTTTAAAAGTTTTGGCCACCGTCTGCCATAGTTTTATTTTAGCTTCCTGGATTCGCTTTATATTCCGCTGTTCAAAAATGAAGTCAAGAAGTTCACTTACGTTGGCATGAACGACTGGTCTTTCTTTGATTCCTTCTTTTGTAATTCGATGGCACTGATTTTCTTCCCGCCGAATTTCGAATAAAATGTATCATCTTTTTCATATAATTCGTTGATGATGTTGTTGTTGCACTTGAAAGTAGTTTAAACTTTCAGCGGAGAAGATTATTTCAGTTTTCTTTTTTTATTAACAGATATTCGAGTCTTCTCACCTGCTGTATTATTCAAAACAAGCTCACCATCCTCAATATCATCATTGATACTAGCCATAATTTTTCTTCTTATAAGTCTAGTTATGATTTGATTTTGCTGTTTATCAGGAAATTTTTCAACTAATTTTAATACATTTTCACGTGCACTTGAGGAACAAGGACCTTCACAAGAATGTGGAATACCTTTACCTATTTTTTGAAAATAACCGCTACAAATTTCTACACTGAGCGAAGAATTCCCGTGTAGTTCGGGTTTACACCCCAATAGTTCGGGTGGTTTCTCTTTTTTTTGTTTCACACGAAGGTTTGGTGCGCTTGCACTACTGAGACGTGCGATCACCCGAACCATTCGGGTGCTCAACCGAAACAGCAGCAACCGAAGTGGTGGGGGGCCCGCCCCAATATTTGGGGAGCTTGCACGAATGATTCGGCTAGTGGCACGAATGATTAAGGTCGTTATATAACTGGAATCAATTAAAAATCTTACACGTTGATGATTACAGTTCAACCCTGTCCTAAAGCACTACATGTACATTATCGAGTTTTCAATTATGTGATTTACCTAATCTTAGAATGCTCCGTTAGTATAAATATGAGTGATGAACAATAAATTCGACATAACCTAGAAAGAGTGACATTCGGGAAGAACCTGATGTTCATCAGCTGCGGCCATTAGCGAATATGCGCAAACGTCGAACGCGCAACATCCAACGCGGTTCACGACTCGAATCTCCTGAATCATTCGTGCAAGCTCCCCAAGTATTGGGGCGGGCTCCCCACCACTTCGGTTGCTGCTGTTTCGGTTGAGCACCCGAATGGTTCGGGTGATCGCACGTCTCAGTAGTGCAAGCGCACCAAACCTTCGTGTGAAACAAAAAAAAAGATAAACCACCCGAACTATTGGGGTGTAAACCCGAACTACACGGGAATTCTTCGCTCAGTGTAGGGAGTTTCTCTCTTTACTTTTATTTGTTTTTGAAGACTCATTTTGCACAGTATTTTCAAGGCTCTTATTTACATCAATTTTCGTGGAAGATTGTCGAACAAGACTCTTACTTTTTTTATTTTTGAATGGCTAGTTCGTCGAGCAACATTCGCAACTCGTCATCTGTCTGGTTTCTTTTGCCAATATAATCTCCTCGTAATTAGGCACAGGTGAAATAAGTCTTTTTGAAACACCATGTTTTTCTAGTTCACCAATAGTTAATCGGCAAGTGCTACAAATACTTTCCGGGAATTTCTTGTTAGATACATCAAATTGTTCATTAATCCGACTTTTTATTACTGCAACATGTTTTTTACGTAATAAAAATTGCTCAGGTAGCTTATTTTGAAAAAAATTTTCTCCCGCAAGGAGCACATACTTTCATACGGTTCTCTTCGTGATCACATTTATGATCTAAATTTGGACGAAGAGACATTTTATTTCCGAAATAAATGCTATAATCTATATTGAGATAAATATACTTATAAATACACTTATATAATATACTAGCAGACCTAACCACTCGTTGCTATGGCTCAGCTATAATACGTTGAATTGATATTATGTCACAGAAAAAACAGAGGATAAACTTTAAATCGATTTCCGATGAAAGATTCTTTGCAACAAAAACTAACTTCACAGGATAAACTTTACACAAATATCGTTTAAAGTTTCCTTTGTTTTCCATGACAAACACATGTATTTTGAAAGACGCGAAGTTGGCTGAACAAAAATTTATCGCTCTAAAAAATTTCCTGCAAAAAATTTTATTCTCAGTTTTTTCTGTGATGATATTATATATATATGTAAACAAATAAATATATATATATATATATATATATATATATATATATATATATACATACATATTAATATGCCAAAAAATGTTCTTTAATAATTTAGACGTTATTTATTAAAAATTTATCATAAGAAAAGTTTTTAACTCTCGCGATTCTTAGCTATTATATGTTTCACAAATTCTTCCTATACAAAAAACGAAAAATTTGAATATCTTACAAACAGAAGCAGCTAGGATTTCAATTCAAACAGATTTTTCATCTATTATCAAATACAAACACATTCCCGCTTCCCGTTTCTGTCGTCATTCTCGTGTGATTTAAAGTTTCTTCCTGCTAACGGTGCACTCCCTTAAACTAAACCAGTAAAATTATCACTAGTTGAATTAGTAATCTGAGTTATCACTGGTGAACCAGTGATTTCGCGACTTTGACTAAGTCAACTAGCTAGTGAATCAACTAAAAATGCATCATTGAATGTACCAGTGACGCTAAATGATAGATTCAACAAAATTAAATTAAAATAATCCAACTGAACAGGATATATGTATAAAAAGCTTTTGAATTTCATAATTCTAATTGTACAAGAAAGGAAAGAAATTTAAGTATTTAATTTTGTTCCGAAATGGAAGAGGAACCTTTCTACATTTGTTTTAAGTTGGAAGCAGGCAAGTTTTGTAATTTTAATATTTGTATTGATTGTTTATTGATATTTTATGAATTGGAAGAAGGATCATTTTAAATTTTTAACATTTTTATTGAGCTTAGGGGAGAATTTTCAACTTTTTTCTGAACTGAAAGAGGTTCCTTTTCTTGTTCTTTTATCATTTTTATTGAGCTGCAAGGGATGTAATTTTGGTTCTCAAGTTTTTCAAAATTGGAAGAGACCAATTTTTGCTATTTATCATTTTTATTGAGTTGACGGGGGCATATTTATTGTTTTTAACATTCAGACGAAAGATGAAACTTGTTATTCTCAATTTTGTGATGAATTGGAAAAGGCATTAATTTAAATTTAGAGCACTGAAAATGAAAACGTGGATTTTCTATGTTTTAACCAGAAATCTTTAAACTGTTTAATTTATAAAAGTTTCAATTCGAAAATTTTGTAGTTTAATGGAATTCAATTCCAAATTGTTCAGTTGGAAGATCTTAAAAGCTTCCATTTTTTACATGTAAATTATTATACCTTTTAATGCAAATTTCAGGATTAAAATTTTTTTAAGCTTTAATGGTAGAATTTTAAAAATTCAAAAGAGTTCTTTTTTCAATTCTTTAATTACGTAGTTCAGTTTGATTGCTTCAAATGAAAGAAAAAACATTGAGAGTTTGAATTTTTTAATTTCAATGGCCGTGAAGAAATGTTCCAAACCGGAAATGGCCGGGAATTTTTTGCCTGGACTGATACGGCCACCCTGATATTCAACTTAGAACAGTCATTAAAAACTTTAAAATAAAATCAATATAAAGTTCAAGAAATCAGATGAAAAATTTGTCCAGTGCTGTCCGATTTTTTTTATCACCCGTTTCTTTACACCTCAATTTAAAATAAATTCTACTTTTACTTAGTAACTTAACCCTTATGAAAATTTAAACGCTGATCACTAAAATGAGTTTATTAAATCAAAATTCGAAATGGCTTTCTATAGATTTGTCACGCACGCTGACTATGCCCGAACGCAGGCCTGCGTTCGGGCCTACACGGAAAAAATTTATCCGTAAAAAAGTCACGAACTAGTAGCTAGGTCTCGGATATGAGAAAAATTCATCGGATATTTATGTATTTTCGTAAATAACCTGCGGACTTTCGGGAAAGATTGACGAACTCGATGTGAAAATTCTAAAACGGTTCATCACTTTTTTTTTACGTGAATAATTACAAAAATATTACGAGTGATTGGAAAAAGATTCTCAGAGCACTCACGGGCTCGCCCGACAAATCTGGGAACTCGGAACTAAGTTCGCCTGTACGTGGCCCACACACACACTCTCCCAAACGCGCGGTGCGTGTGTGCGCTCGTATGTGTGCCTCGAGCTCGTCGGATAAGTGGCTAGAAATTTTACAATACCTATTTTGTTTGACCTTGATGGCTGCGCGTGTTTACGCACTCCTGGTTTATGTTTAGAAACTTGTGAGTCAGCAGTCTTTGAGGGTTCGCATCTTATGAGTTGCGAATTTATAAATTAATATAAAATTAAATCGCACAAATAAAATTTTTCCTCTTTATATTTCAGTCTGAAATGTTCAGGAACTATTCGTAGGAAATTCGAACTGTTCGTAAGAAACTTCGAAATTTATCCATATATTTCTCATAGAAATAAGGATGTAATATTTCATTTTTTTATCTCGTGTCCGAGACCTAGCTACAAGTTCGTGACTTCTTCACGGATAAATTTTTTCCGTGTATTCAGCGCGTGAGCGACTTTACTTGATATCTTCTTGCAAAAGAAGTTGAAAAGAAGTGGAAGCTTCGATCATGCGATTTGATTGCTTATACTTTTTCGCACATAAAACGATTGAAGGCTCTTCCAGATCTCGCCAGATCACAACTTAATACTTCAATGTTTTCATCGTGGAGAACAGACATAAGGAGCCCAAAGTCCTGTACATTGACATCACCAAAAATGAGCATTTTCCTGTCGAATGTACAATAACGCATCGGAATGCTAGATCTTCTCGAGCGCGGCGCTAGTGTGGTATGCGTATCGATGGCATTTTAAACTGGTGAAAAACTCAATACTTATAAAATACAATAAACCTGAATTTCACGTTGAAATCAAAATCTTAATGATTCTCCATTCAAATCTTTATACCGCGAAGGTTATTTTTAATTCGTTAGCGCAATAATTCAAAAGTACCTACCTCGTCCATTGCAGGATCTCTACAATTACACACACTTCAAAAAAAGATGTTTCGCTGTGGATAAAATTATTTAAATCTTTTTTATGTCAATAACAATTTATCTCTATGAATCACATATCACAATTTTAAATAATTCAAAATGTGTCAATGTCAACAAAGGCAGCTACCATTCAATACGCGTGCCACACTAGCGCCAGACACGGGAACGGGAAGTATTTTAACGATTTTCATACGACAAAAATGTGCTCATTTTTGGTTACACTACTTTGGTCTCCTTATGTCTATTTTCCATGGTTTTCATGTATCGTATGTACAAAGAAGAATTCGAAGCAGCCACATTCACGGAGCATTCACATTAACTTAACACGAGGTTTTCAAGCATAATTAAATTTTTTACATACCTATAGCATCACCCTCCATTTCGCAGATGCATTTCCCAGCACTTATTGACTGATCTATTCGTATTATCTTCAGGCGCACAAAAGTCGATCTATACGCTCGAGTCGCACACGTTCCTCGGTAAGGTGAACTTTGAGCGTGCACCCACCATCGAATATTCGATCCAACTATCTGCTATTTCGAATTTGAGCACACTAATACCATCTATACCAAATTTCCTAGTGGTTTACCTCGAATGGTACCTTCCAATTTCGGGGGTTTTGTCCAAGAATTTTGGATTATGGCGCACTGTGGAACGGTCCATATAGTTGTGCATTTTCTGAAATCCTACAATATTAACCGAAGTTTTTAAATGTTAAAGTTTCTACGCGGGACTTGGCTTTGAACTTCTCTTACCTTACTATTGTGTAATTAATCTTGTAATAAAAATGAAAATCTCTGAAAAATGCTTCAATCTATACTTCCTTTCAAGTGAATAGTTAAGAGCACACGAAGTTAAACTTTATAAATTTCATTTAATCAAAATTTAAGTTTCATTGCGCTATTTTATAGATAGAAGAAGAAGATAAACGTTTATTTTTTAGCCTGCTGGCCTTAAAAAATTGACTTGCTTAAACTTCCATTTTTTAGAGAATTTTCCTACAACTAACCCTTAAAACTAACATCCTTCCACTCCTTATATCTAACGCCGCTCGCTCTTATCGCATTGCCTTCCTCGCTT
>CAKNYM010018892.1:0-11436 GCA_932195095.1 Andricus curvator
TTTTTATAACAGATAATCTGATGAGGGAATCGGTATGATTCCGAAACTTCATTTTTGATTTTTGTGTACAACAATTTTAATAAATGTTCTGGAAGAAGTCGATAAAATAAGGTTTTGCCTTAAAAAATTCTAAATTGTTATTCCCAGACGTTAAATCAAGAATATTTACATCACGAAAATTCTTTTCATAAAAAAAAAAAATAGATTTTAGTATTTAAATGTGTAGAACTGGGGGTTTGCGTTTTAAACTTTTCAAGTTCGCATTTTTCTAGTAGCTAAACTTCTGTGAGAGTAGGTGTATATAGGGTTATTGCGGTCGCTGATTACGAATACATTGTTAGATTTTCAAAATTCAAGATGGCAGATGCAATGTGGCGCACGAATTTGGAGAAATTAACGCTGATTTTGGTAAAAATTAGTATATGAAGGTTTTTGGGGTCGCTGATTACATACCCGTTATCAGATTTCCGAAATTCAAGATAGCGGATACACAATGGTGGCCTAAATGAAATAATAAAATGCTAGTCCCTGTGGATATTTGTATTCTGTGGTTTTTAGGACCGCTCTTTACGAATATGTTGTCAGACTTTCATATTAATAATTTGTGATAGTGACGTCCATTGTAGGTCCGCCCTTTTGAATTTTGAAAATTTGATAACGGGTATGTAATCAGCGACCTCAAAAACCTTCATATACTAGTTTCTACAACAATCCGCATTAATTTCACCAAATTGGTCCGCCATATTGGATCCGCCATCTTGAATTGTAAAAATCTAACAATGTATTCGTAATCTGCGAGCCCAACAACTCTATATGCACCTACTCTCATAGAAGTTTAGCTACTAGAAAAATGCGAACATCAAAAGTTTAAAACTTAAACCCCCAGTTCTGTAAATATGAATACTAAAATCGATGTTTTTCAAAAAGCCCCTGTTCCCCGATTTTGGTTTTGAGCTTAAAATACTCCTGGAATGCCTAGTAGTCCGGACGCCATACTCACTTCTGTCGGGTTCGCGTTTGACATGCAATATTGTTAATGATTCTTGTTCAGCCTGACCTCCTAATTCCGAATCTGCGTGATACCTCTCTTTTCTGTTCTTGCATTAACTTTGAATTATGTTAATGACAAAAGTTTTACTATAAAAAACCGATTTTCAAAATATATAAATTACCATAACTTCCCTACGCTTTAATAAAATATATTAATATTATAGGTCAATCGATTCGTCTCGAACCAAGGAATCTTTTATATTCTTGCATCAACTTTGAATTATATTGATGAAAAAAGTTTTACTATAAAAAACCCCACATCCACACACACACACACACACACATCCGGACAATTGCTTAGAACATTGTATTAGACATTTTTAAATTGAGGATGGTTCAATTAAATGAATTAAAAATTTTTATAAAATGTTACCATTACATAGCTTCCTCTATTTCTATGAGGAAGCAAAATAATTAATTTTTCATCTACTTTATACGAAAATATATTTATTAGTGAGCACAGAACGCTTTTGTGTTAAACGTTTCATAATAAAACAAATTCCTTTCGAGATACAGGACTATTAATTAAAAGGTGTTTTTCGTTCGTAAATTAAAACCCTTCTATCTTTAAAATTATTAACTTTAGAGAGATAGCGTCCATTATGAAAACTGGTCGTTTTAACTCATATTTTCGATTCTACCAAAACTTTTTTCAAATAAAACAATATTACTCAGCACAGAAAGGAGATTAATTTTTGTCCATTATTTTACATATTAGCGCTTTTTTTGCAAAAACTATTGATCTCATCGAATAAGCGTCAGGAGAACTTTTATTCCTCTCCTTTTCGTCTATAAAAATGCAAACGAAAATTTTTAAATATATTGAACGGTAATGTAATAATTAATTGATTATGAAAATGTAATTAATCGCTTATATCTCGAGAACGCCATAAATGCCAGAGGGCTATCACGCAGATTCGGAATCACGAGATCAGTCTGAACAAGAATCATTAACAATATTGGATGTCAAACGCGAATCCGACAGAACTGGGTATGGCGTCTGGACTATATGTATGTATAGGGAATCAAATCCATCGAGAAAACCCCAGGTTGGCAGACTTTCGATTAAGACCTCTTTCAAGCACACCGTGTCAAGGACACGCCGGTGACTGCGGTCAACCAAAATGGGTAGTTTTTCATTTATTTGATACCCACTTTAGTTCTTAAAAGAATCAGACTGTTATATGCAGTATGTCTTTTTTTAATTTCTAGACGACTTTTTGGTGATCGGTCGCTCGTCTAAAAGTATATCAGTTGAATACAGATCCATTGGTTGTTGAAGCTAGATTGTATAAACCTAATCTTTGCCAAACTGTTAAATGAAATTCTGGATCGTAACAAATCAGATGGTCCCTAAATGAATTTTTTTCAGTTATAACTATAAAAATCATATTTGGCCCTTTTATAGCTGAAACAAAATAATTCATCCAAAAACTGTTTTCATTACTTTTGTGCAAAAGTTTTTCAGATGTACAGTTTATTATCGGAGCGTCCTTGGCAAGCAAAAAGGAAAGTTACGTAAAGGGATGTTATGTCATATTAGAATAGGGATGGAAAATCGGCCCATAAGCAATTAAAAAAAAGGCCTCAAAATCTTAAAGCGGCCCAAACTATCGATGAAAAACAACACAAAAAGTTTTCATAAAGTTTGAAAGTACAAACAATTGAAAAATACTTTAACACATCGTTTTGTCTCATTCTTGTCTACATTTTTATCCTTGCTTCATTAATTGTTGTTGAGAAATATTAAATTTGTTGTGAATATCGTCGATAGATACTAATAATTACTATTTATGTATCGACGTTACGACAAAAATATTTTTGACGACACTCATATTTGCATGCATCTATTTTCTACGTGGATTCACAATTATGCTTCAGACATTTTTAGACACTTTTCAAAGCTCTTTTTCGGGCACACAATATTTTTGTAGTCCAACTTACGATAATATAATCCAATTTTCACTATACGAAACTTGTTATGAAGTACTAAAATTAGGATCCCTACCGAGATTCATTTCAATACGACCAATAGCTTTAATAATATAACCCATGGACACCAAAGAGCCCTGTCGATGGAGAATCACTCACATACATAAAACGATTTAGTTTCGATAATATGTAGGTTATAATAAGCTGGGCGTCCATGCGATTGCAGACCTGGTCCTGTGTCGAAATGACGCTGGTATAATCTCAATTAAAAATTTTGTATATTTTGAGTTTTTTGACGGAACAATAAATCAACAAATTCTGTGTAAGATAAATGCGCGCGATTCATTTTTGTTAGTGTCGGACAATTAAAGGTCGAGTATGGAATTAGGCAGAAAAATAAACATGATTGAAATTTTGAACATCTTGAATAACAAACAAATGTTACGTTTAAGTCAGCTGTGTACATATGGGTTTCATTTTAGGTCTCTATGCATGGCGCTAAATGTGCTGTGATCAGATTGTTAACGCACGTGTCATGGTCACAAGCATCGCTTCGCACGACGTTCGAATACGAACGACCTAATTCTATTTGTGGTTTAAATTCTCTGTAAATCAGATACTTAACATCAGCACACGTCTGGCACTGCAAGAGCCTGAAATATCAGCTGCCCTGGTAAAAATTTTGGATGAAAAATGGTCTCTGAAGCTTTTTATTCATTTCCAACTCTCTTCAACCTTTCCAAGATCTGCATCAGATTCTATCTGAAGCTAGTCTGTACCCACTCGAGCAAAAATAATTTGACATGGTAAGTCTTCAATAACCCCAAATCAAAACATAGGTAGTTGAAACATGCTCAAGACGTTTTCTTTCGCTCTGTTATGCTCCTAGAATTTATTTTGTCTTCAATAACCTGATAGGATGTGGCTTCTATCAGATCCTATTACTTTCGAAAGTGGGTTTTGTTCCTGGTTCTATATGGTATTCTATTAGATAATTGTGAACTTTCTAATTGGATCCTATTAGGATCTAATGTGTCTGTATTCGGATCTCGTACCGTATTAGCTATTGGTTTCTAAGCGGAACCTGAGTGGAAGGTACTTGGATTTGAATCCGGTTTCTGTGGGGTTCGTATTTGGTAATTTTGAACTTTCTAATTGGATCTTATTAGGATCTGATGTGGTGTGTATTCCCTAGTAAAAATGCCTATTAGAACCAAACAAACTACTTTGTTGGATATACATGAAAATTTGGTTGAATTAAACAAATTTTTGTTAATTCAACAAAATATTTGATTGACCTAACCAATTTTTTGGTTGAATCAGCCAAATACTCCATCTACCAAAAGATTTGGTGGTTAAAACCACCAAAAAATTGAGTTGGGTCAACCAAATATTTTGTTGTCCATATAATATAACCAAATTCTATGGTTGAACCAAGAAAAATGTTGTTGATTCAACCAAATTGTTTTCTGAGTGTAGGTACGATTTCTGAACGAAAAAAAAAGTTATATCCTAACTTATTGTTATATAATGAACGGCGATACCACGCTGAAAAAACCAGTTCTCGTCAGATCACTGAAGTTAAGCAGCGTTGGGCGCGGTTAGTACTTGGATGGGTGACCATTCGAGAATACTGCGTGCTGTTGGCCCACCGTGGGTGTGGTCAGCCCACACTTGTAGTAGTTATTTACTACAAAAAACTATCCACCTAGAAACACTACCCGATTCGGGTAGTGTCACGCCTACGCTGGAAGGGAAATGGCTTAATGGTATACTATACTTACTTTTATAGTTGTTAAGTACACAATTCGCCAATACGGTCGCTTACACATATGATCGCACGCTTAAACGCTTTGAAAAATCCAACTCGCTAAGGATTCGAACCCTACCTATACTACCTACACTTATGTATTCTACCGCGCGCTCTAACTCATTTCGCTATCGATGCACTTGGATCTTGGTTGCAAAATCTCGGCCAAGTAGTTTTTAACTCAATCTTTCTTTAAAGAAAACGTATTTCTGATGACGAATGGGTAGTTCTAAGGCAAGATGAAAATTTTCGAGAGACTTTAATAAAAAAATTTATTTAGAATGAATTTAAAATTAAATTTTATTTATTTCAAATACGGCTCGATATTCTTTTTTATCTAAATATTTAAGAAGTTTATGAACTATCGAAAGGTAATAAGCAATAAAGAAACGTCAAGTGCAAACATTCTTTAATAACCTTGGTGAGAAAAGCGATTTTCTATAATACAAAAACCTGCATAAAACGGGCAGTTTTTAATTTATCCAATTATTTTATACATGAATTAGTATAAGGAGATCCAGCTCTAATATAAGGATACCCCCCATTTTTCCGTCCCCACTTCCTATAGCATACCCACAGCATACCAGATTAAGTATTGTAGCGCCTCTCATGAGAAAATTTGAAACTGTTGAAAACCAACTGCAAAACCTATGTCATAACGGTTTTCCGCAAGAGGCGCTAGAATACGTTATCTGAAATACTATAGGATGTGGGTACGGAAAAATGGGGGTACAATTTTCCGAAATTGCCCATAGAGTTGAATCTCCTTATACTACTTCGTGATTTTATAATACTTTCTTACTCAGTTTTTAATGCGAAATAACAGTTCTTAAAGAATAATTTAAAATATGTGAAACAGAGAACCGAATTTCAGTTATTTGAGAAAGGCCTCAATACTTTTGGTCTTTAAATATTCAAAACGTTTAAAAACGATCCAAAAGTAATAAATAATAAAGAAAATCAAGTACAAAAATGCTTCAATAAGCTTAATGACAAAAGAATAATTTTATTCTATACAAAAACTTCCATGAAACGACGGTTTTAAATTTATCCAATTCTGTTATCATACTTTTTTACTCATGTCAGTTTTAAATGTGGAATAACTTTCCCAAAACAACAATTTAAAATATGTAAAACAAATAATTAAATTTCACTTATTCCACAAAGGGCTCAATACATTTTTTCTTTATAGATTTAAACCGTTCAAAAACTATCTACAACTACACCAGAGACTCGCTATTTGAACGCGCGATCGAATGCGTTATATGAATTCCTAGAATTGCTGGTCCCCACAGTTTCTCAGGGGGCAGGGCGAGAGACGGCTGCGACTCCGCCTCTGAAGGGACGCATGCACTATACTACTCACTCAAGTAGATTGCGCAATATTATGGAAACGGTTCAGACGGCCCTGTTTGTTTACGTTTCGCTGTACGCGTTATATGAACAAGGCCATTTTCAGGCAACCCCCGAGATTGTTCATCTATCGAGTCTCTGGTGTAATAAAAAAAATAAAGAACAGTGCAGTTAAAAAACACTTTAATAACCTTAGTGAAAAAAAACATTTTCTCCTATATAAGAACCTCCATAAAATGCACAGTTTTCGATTAATCTAATTCTTTTATGTACTTTTTAATTTGTTTTTTTAATTTTAAATAACAATTTCTAATCAATAATTGAAAATATGTATAAGTGATGGAAGCACATTGGCTACAAGTTCAACTTATTTCAATTTTCATTTTATTTTGCACAATGCACATAGTAAAAAAAACTTGTTTATCGAAAATATATTATTTTCTATCCGGAAACTTTAATTTTTAATCCAATTAATTTAATTCCGATTATCCACTAACAATCCTAATAGAGCGTATTAGAGAAGCAATTTTGTAATTTTGCAACTTCCCATAAAATACAACCTAATAGATACCTAATAGAACCACCTTGAAGGCTGCACTTTGAATTTTAATCCAATTAATTTAATTCCGATTAGCCGGTAATAATCCTAATATAGCCTATCAGAGAAGCAAGTTTGTACTTTGTAATATTTAGAGTAATATAATCATTGGTTCCGATTGGAACCTATTAGAAAAATATAGCACAAAGAATATTTGTTTTCGAAAGCCTAATATAGAGCCACATAGAAAGATTTTTTCAATTCCAATTTCCGTCCCAATAGTAGATTAAATACCGAATACAACCGATAAGAATCCAAATTGAAATAAAAAAACTCTTAAGAACCATTTAGAACCATATGGAAATTCAAGTGGGTCCAATTAACTATCTAAACGGTTTCTATTAATTACTCAAGCATCATTTTTAGTAGGGTTGATTCCGAATGTCTACTCAAGTACCTAATAAAACCGGTTAGGGAAGTAATTTCGTACTTGTAGCACTTGGAATAAAGCAGATCCCAATAGGTTCCTAATAGAGCAGCCTAAAATATATCTCTTCAAATTTTAATCCGACTAATTCGATTTCAACAGGCCACTAAAATCCTAATAGAACCTGTTAGGAAAGGATTTTCGTACTTTGCGTACTTGGAACAAAGCAGATCTCAATAGTTACCTTATAGAGCCACTTAAAACGCATCACTTCGAATTTTAATCCAATCATTGATTTCAACATGCCACTAAAGTACCTAATAGATCCTGTTAGGGAAGCAATATCGTACTTGTAGCACATGGAATAAAGCAGGTCCTAATAGGTACCTAACAGACCCGCTTAAAACACATATCTTCGAATTTTAATCCTATTAATTCGATTCCAACATCCCACTAAAATACCTAATAGAACCTGTCAGGGGAGCAATTTCTTACTACGAGCACTTCGAATAAAGTGATCCTGTATATTGATCTACTAGTTTGCTAGGCTTTGCATCCTTTAACAAGAAAACGCTATTCCCTATCTCGAAATTTTGCGGATTAATTATCTGATGATAATAAGACTTTGATCTTTCCTTAGCCTCAATAAGGTTTTTCCTTATAAATGATTGAACATCATGAAGTATTGTTACCAAATTTATTTAATAATCGTCATAGGTTTCCAGTTTTTCATGTGGAAGGGGTGGTTGGCTGGAAGGTTGTCTTGCGAGTCGACCGAAAACGAGTTCGTATGGGGTACACTTCGTGCCTTCGTGAACGCTTGTATTGTAGGAAAAATTGGCTAATTCAAGCCAATCATCCCACTGAGCATTTTTACTAACAAGTTGTTTTAGATATTCAGCTAAAACATGGTGTGACCTTCCCAATGATCCATTAGATTGAGGATGGGAGGCCGTTGTCCTAAACTGTCTTATTCAGAAACGCTTTGCTAAACGTTTCATAAGATTACTCAAAAAATTTGTCCCTTGATCGGTTATAACTCCCTTTGGTGATCCAAAAATGCAGACAAACTTCTTAACAAATGCGTATGCTATTGTACTTGCTTGTTGGTTGGGCGGAGATAAAGCTAGAGAATATTTTGTAAGATTATCTTGAATAGTTAGGATGCATTCATTACCTGCTGTTGTTATTGGTAATGCGCCAACTATATCCATTGATATTTTTTCGAAAGCGACACCTGGTGTGTCAGTTATCACCATAGGATTTTTGTTTTCACCGCGGACCAATTTCTTCAGTTGAAATTGTAGACAAGTTTTGATATACTTCTAAATATCTAATTTCATGTTATCCCAAAAGTGTCCATGCCGAATACGTTTATATGTTTTTGTGACCCCTTTATGTCCACCTAAAGCCGATGAGTGAGCTTCTTCTATCAAAGATTTTCGCTGCTCATTATCGGTATATTGAATAATATTGTCACAGATTATAATTTTAGTCCAAGAATCTACAAAAGTAGCTTTAAAAATGCCGCCGAAAGAATAGTTAGAATCTGTGAATGAGACATTAATCTGAAGAGACATAAGCAGCCATAGAAACACGAGAGCTTGCATGAAAAAATGCATGTACGTGAAGGAAGCTAGAGTAGTACGCCAGGAAAGAAAAGTGTGGCGACAAATAGTTTGTAAACAGAGTGACAATAGAGTGTATGACGCCTGAAACAAAGACCTTGGATACTAATGGGTCCAAGTGGAGAACCACACATAACAATTTTGTGAGGCTCTTCACTTGGGGTGATCGCTAGAGAGATTGATCAGCAACCTGGGTCGGAGCAGTGTTGCAGAACGAAAGTGTCATTGTTTTATATTTTTGACATTTTGCGACACAGGAAAATTGTTTACCGCGATAGTTTTCTTGGGTTCTGGACGTACCTCATCTTTATCAATAATGTGACCCAAGTAGATTACTTCTGGACGTAAAAATTTGCATTTTTCCGGTTTTAATTTTAAATTTGCTGAGCGTAATCTCTCCATAAGTGTATTAAATTTTCGTTGATCTTCCTCTAATGAATTTGCATAGACGACAATGTCGTCGAGATACATAAATAAATCGGTACCAATCAAACCTGACAGGGGCGTTGAGGCGTTGGAAGCAAGCTGGGGCATTTTTAAGACCGCATGGCATTTGGTCAAATTCATAATGACCATACGGGGTGGAAAATGCCGTTTTATGGGAATCTTCCGGACTCATTTTGATTTGATGAAATCCCGAAGCATTTTCGAAAACTGAGAAATATTGTGCTTTTCCCAGCTGGTCTAAAATTTCGTGGATGTTTGACAGAGGAAATGAGTCACTTACGGTTTTTTTTATTAAATTTCCGAAAATCAAGGACCATTCGCCATTTTGTATTACCTTGGGAATCCGCCTTTTTAGGAACAATCCATACAGGGGTGTTAAATGGGGATTGCGAAGGCTTAATAATTTCGTGTTTTAATAGGTCGTTGGTTTGTATCAGTAATTCGTCCTTGTATATGGGCGGTAGGGTGCCAATTTAAAATGCAATATTTTTTTTTTTAAGGTCTTAGCCAATAAATTTGTACATTTTGACAAAAAAAAGGCAACGTATTTTTTGTTTTTTCTATATAAAATTTTCTTGAGCTCCCGCAAGACGTTTAAAGTTCTAGGTTCGCTAAATATTTTTTTAGCTTTAAAAGAAAAAACACGTGGTAATTTTTTTGTTTAAAGAAAAAATACTATAGGGTGAGACTTTGAAAATTTATTAAATGGGCTCAGATACGACACTTTCGCCTAAAACCCTTTTTTCAGCCAATAGACCACTTGCATGTGAAGTAAAAATATTTAAAAAAGAATATATAACTTAAAAGAAAGATGTGCATAAAATGAACAAATTTTATCTAAAAAATTACTTCGAAAAATAAAACGACAGGTAGAGCAATATTTTAAGTCTTATCGATTTATTGTCTTAGAATTTCATATTAGGATACTAATTTATTGCGGTCGTCTGGTGTTGCTCACTTTTTTTTCATGAATATGCTAAATTCAGGAAATAAGAATAACCTAGCACGAAGTACAATAACTAAGTTTGAAAATATGTAGAGTTTGTACATGTACATTGATGAAATATAATACACCACTACTGCCCTATACTGTCGATGTTTGTGGAAAAACAGCGTCTTCTTTTGATGGTCATTCTATAAAGGTAAGCTAAGCTTCCATAATTTCACTGGTATTTTCGGGCAGTAGGAGATTTCCGAGATAGACATTCAGTAATATAATTTTTTGTAGGTTTAAGATAATGAATGATCCGGAACCAGAGAGAAAAACAATTTGGTTAATTGGTGAAATGTCTAAGGACATTACAGTCTTCAATAAACTCCCAAAGAAACGTCAAGTCCTCAGTAGGTTATTCTATTCACTTATTAATGAACAAAAAATTATCAGTGACAGTATAAAAACGACGATAACTGAGGTAATTCAAGTTTGGGACCGTACAACAATCCCAATTACACAAGATTATAATATAAAACGCAAAGTGTCAAATTTATATTCCACTTGGGAAAAACTACGAAAAAACAAGAATAGACAAAGTGAAGCGCAAAAAAATTGCCAACAGCTTTTTACTAACACACTTGACGACCTTTGTGACGTAGCTCACGCTAATGCTTTAACTTTAATAAAGCATAATAAAGTTGCGAATTTATTATATCTTCAGCGCCAAAATACTGGAAGAATAGATTTATTGGAAAAACTTTTGGCTGGAAATGATATGCGAAACCACAAAGGGGCTGATATCAAAGATCTGAAAAACTCAAATGACTCTGGCATAATAATAACTGAAGAATCGGAAGAAAATAGTGTCTCTTGTAATGTGAAAATTTGTAATTCTGAAAATTTGGAAACGGTGTGGCTAGTAGGAAAAATGAAAAAAGATATTGCAGATTTTAGAAAACTACCAAAAAAACGTAAAGTTCTTGGGAGATTCTTTTATTTACATGTTAAGGAGAAAAGAGGTATCGACGAAAGTCTAAGAATTACTGTAACTGAACTGATTCGACTTTGGCAGAGCACAAGGATCCCAATTATGCAAGAGTATAACATAAAGAAAAAAGTAGAAAAATTGCATTTAATGTGGTATGGTCTTCAGAAAAGTAGATGTAGAAGAACTGAAACACAAGAAAATAATGAAAGTGTTTTTACTGACACAATAGACAAGCTCTTTGATGTATCTCATGCTAATGCTTTAACTTTGATAGAGTGTGACGAAATCCAAAATTTCCTTCAACTCCAACGAGAAAATAAAGGAACAAT
>CAKNYM010018892.1:16436-30429 GCA_932195095.1 Andricus curvator
AATTTTTGTCTCAAAATTTTTTCCTACCTGTCGTTTGCGAGAAAAATGAGAAAATTCGATTTTATGGAACAAAATTTTTTTTCGAGAACTTGTGCATTTTTAATTAATGTTTTTAAACACAATAATACGCAATTAAACTTTACCAATAATGGTGGGCTTTTAAATTTGTAATTCAAAAACATAAATTTGCACTGAATATTTTTCTCGAAAGGAGAAGTTTTACTTTGTACATTAGAAGCAACAGGTATTCAAGGTAACGTAATTAAAACCGAAGGACCCAATATAAACCATTTTTGAATCCAGCATGCAAAATAATAATGTGAATGTACAATGAATTATTAATTGTATTGTATTGTATTTTATTACTCTCCCTTTTACGGGTTTGAGGGCTCCGTTCCCTTTACATCTTTCACAATTTCACTTAGCCACTATGCCTTATGCCTAACTTAATCTAACTTTACCTTTAATCGCTTCGCTTTCTTATTATTTGCTAACTCTTATATATTATCTTGCAATTGCGAGAGACCTTCCAGGGCTTTTATTTCCTCTTAAAATTTATCTTCAAGCTTTTGTAAGTTACGCAACACTAATTTTATTCACACATATATATTTCTCTTGTATCAATTTTGGTCTCGATTTTGGTTTTTCCCACCCCCTTGCATTCTCTCTTCCCTATTCTCTTATAGACTCTTCATCCACTTTTCCCCTTGTCCACAACCGCTCAGTATCCATCTAACTCTATCTACCACGCTCTTTCCCCCATCCTCTTCCCCTGTACATCTCTCCAATACGTGCTCCCATGATTCCCTTTCATAACCACATACCCTACACATTCTCATTTCTTAACTCATCCAATATTTACACTCATTCATACCTTCTCCCATTCTGAAACGTACCATCCTGGACCACCTGCACTCCATTTGCAACTTCCCTAGATATTCCGGGACCCCTTCCATCTTAACCAATCTATACCATTCATTGTATTTTGATTCCATAATCTTTTTCCACCTCTTCTCTTCCTGGTCCTTGATCATTTCTCCTTCTACTTCCTGCTACTCCCTCCCCTCGTCACACATTCCCCATTCCCTTCTAACTTGCCATCTCTCCTCCTCCCATCTTGAATGTCCCGCGTTTCCTCTCCTCTCTCTATTTAATATTTCCTGCAGGCATACTTGTGCAACTTTGCTACCCTTACCCCTCTTAAGTTTCTCTTCAAAGTTCCAGACCCTTCTTCTCTGCCTCATCACCAATTTCTCTCTCCCTATTTCTTCTCTCAAGATATATCCTGGGCAGTTCCAGCTCACTCCCATAACCCATCTCAGAAATCTCTCTTGCATGTTTTCTACATTTTTGTACTCCTTCCACCCCCAAATATCCACTCCATAACACATCAAAGACCATACCAGTGGGTCAAACAGTCACACTCTCATCTTCCAGTCCTCTTTGAATCTTCTTTTTCCAATCCCCCACACTTGACCCATCGCCTTACTTGCAATTTCCATCCTTTTTTTCACTTGCAGATAATTTCCACCTTCCGCTTAGAACCGGAATCCTAAATAACAAAATTCCTCTACCATTTCCACCATTTCCCCAATTATCTACCATCCATACTTTACTTAATGCTTTCTCTTCCTGCAACATACTATCTTTGTCTTAGTCACATTAATTGCCATGTCTTTCTCTCTCACATACTCTTCGAATCCTTTTATTAGCAATTTCATTCCACTTTCATTCTCTGCCAGAAACACCACATCGTCCGCCTACGCTAACGAGTATATTCTCTTATTTCCTAGAACTATACCCCCTTTATCTCTCTTTTCCATTTTCTCTTCTAGGTCTGCTAACAATATGCTAAACAACAACGGGATTAGCGGGCACCCTTGCCTGAGAGCCCTCCCTGTCCAGAACTCCTCTACTTTCTGTTCCCCGATCCTCACAATTGTCTTCGTCTCCGTAAATTCCCCTTTTATCCTCTCAATTAGATCTTTATCCACCTCCCTTTCTTTCATTGCCTTCCACAAAACTTTCCTATCCACCGATTTAAAAGCTGCATTAAAATCTACGAAGAGTGCGACCAGTTTTTCTTTTTTCTGTCCCAGATTCCTGTTGACTAGATGATTCTGAACGAAAATGTTATCCACTGTCCCCATCCCCTTCCTGAATCCTGTTTGATTGTGTGGAATACTTCCTTTCTCTCCTACCTGTTCTTCTAATCTCTTCCTTTCTTTAAGTAAGGAACTACCAAACCTGTTCTCCACTCCTTTGGCCATCCTTCCCCTCTCCATACTCTATTATATACTTCCCAAATCTCTTCTCTAACCCTTCTTCCGCCAAATTTCAACGCTCCATTCTCCATCCCATCCTCCCATCCTTCTCTAACCCTTCTTCCGCCAAATTTCAACGCTCCATTCTCCACCCCATCTCATCTTACACAATATCTCATCCACACCTCTCCCATCTTCAATCAACACATTCTCTTCTTCTCTTCTTCCATTCTTTCCGTATATTCTCTTAGCTTATTCACTCCCCATTTGCCTACCTTTGCTTTCTTCCCTATCGCCCCCTCCTTCTTCCTCTCCTCTTTTCTCCAATTCACACATTTGAAGGTTGCAATGACCGGGAGGTGTTCTGACCCTATTTCGTTGCCTACTTCAATTCTTTCTAACAGCCTCCTTATCCTTTCCTCGGCCAGAATGTATTCTATTATTGTTTCACCTTCTCCTGCAAACGTTATCTCACCTTCCTCATCCCCTTCCGAGTTCCCATTACAAAGGAACCATCCTTTTTCTCCCAGAATTTCCAACAGAGTCCTACCCTCCTGGTCCACCGGTTTTTGTTTCGATTTTCTCCTGAAAGTCTCACTCTCTTCATCCCATATTTCTCCTCCCTGTTCCCCCGTCCAAGCGTTCAGATCACCTCCTATGCAACACCAATTCGTCATCCTTTTTCGCCACCCATTTCCCAATCACACTCCAACCTTCATCATCTCCCCTTCTCCTGTAAACGCAAAGTATCCTCACCTTTCTTCTTCCTATCTTCACCTTTCTCGTCATTATTCCATCCGTTTCCTAAAATCCCATTTCTATTATCTTTTTTCCCACCAATTAATTCCTCACTCCAGACAACATACCCCCTTCCTTTTTCCCCATTACCTTCTTTTTCTCTCTTCCAATCCTTCTCATCTACCCAAGTTTCACTCAACATCACTACATCCCATTTCTTCGCCTCTTCCCAGAATCCTTCATCTTTATTCATTAGCCCTGATACGTTCCAAAACGCTACTCTTACTTGTTTCTTTATTCCTTCCTCCCTTCTTTCGTCATTACGTCCCCTCGTCGCCACGGACCCTTCCTACACACTTCACTTAATTTTTCTTTCTCATCATCCCATATCCACACATTCCCATTTATCCACATCCTGTCTTTCCCTATCCATACCGGGTTCCCTTTCACTCTTTCACTCCATGCTTCCTGTTTCATCATCCACTTTCTTCTTCTTTCATCCCACGTCATATCCTCCTCTATCCTTTCTTCCCTCCCCTTTAAAGCTTTCTTCTTTCTCAAGATGTCAACTTTTTCTTCCTCATTTCTCACTTTCACTATATACTATATATACACGATTTACCTTCATTCTTCCTTCCCACTCCATTCACCTCTTCCACGTGCACTTTTGCCCCAATTTCCCCATCAACTTTTCCCCTTCTTCTCTTCCTGAATCACTATCCACTTTCGTTCCTTTAATCACTATATTTCGACTCCTTTTCATCTTCTCTTCTACTTCCATTTTCCTTTCCAACTCTCTCAATCTTGATTTCATTCTTACATTTTCTAGGATAACGTTCTCATTCACTTCTTTTATTCTCTCTCCTTCTCTTGCCCCTTCATCCACTTTCTCTATATCCTCAGACTTACATTCTAACTTTCTCACTCTTTCTTCCAACTTCTCCATATCACATGTTGTCTCTTTCTCACTCATCCTTTGATTTTTCTCGATATCCTGCAACTGCTTCCAAACCTTATCTTTTCTTGCCGCCACACCAGATCCCATTCTTTCCACTTCTCTCTAACTTTCCTTATTTCCTCCCAAACCTCCTCCCCTTGCTTTTGAATGTTATTCAGACTACGGTTCGTTTCCTCTCTAAGCCCTTTAATGAGATTTTCCAGGCTCTCTAGATTGAATTTCCCTTTTGTCTTATTTCTCTTCGGTGGAGGCTTTTTTTAAACTTTTTCCGCAACTTCTCATCTCCCTGTTCATACCCCTCTTCTTCCCTTGACCTTTTCTGTTTTCCGTCTTATCCCCCTCATCGCTTTTATCCGTAAACCCTCCCCTCTGCCTCCATTTATCAAAAAATTGTCTCGATCCTAAACTACTAGCTCTGGATCTATTAAGCAGTTCCCGACTTGACGGCCTACCTCGAGTCCTCCTGTCAGCTAGTCCCCCTTCCTTCTCTCCCCACCCGAAGTTACCTGGCGTAGTATACTGAACCTCGCCATCATCAGTACTATCTCTTGCATCACCCTTACCCCTCCCTGTTTCGCCGGTCTCAGTGAGATCATCAGCACCGGGGTTGTTGTTCAACCTGCTTCTGCACTCTAGCGAAACCCGCTGGGCTCCTCGCAACAAACATGCTGGCCTATCTCACAGAGCTGTTGTCCCCTATCTTCTCTCTCACTTTTTCGTCCCCGACAACTAACCTCCAAATTAGCACTTTCAACTTTCCTCCTAACCCTTTCAACCTTACAAAACAGCCCCCTTCCCCAGACTTTCACACAATCCCTTCACTACACTGACCTCCCTTACCACCTTTCGCCTCAATTACACCTCCATGCCCGTCGCCAAAACCAAAAAAGATAGCACAGAACAAACACGCGTACTTCACCATTCGGTACCGGAAACGGAAGCCTAATGAATTATTAATTATAAATTCATAAAAATCTAGTGCAATGATAAATCGCTTATAAGTAATAAGACAATAATATCCCAAATGACAATAAAAAACTAAACTGAAACTAACCAGATGGAAATGAAGGTTACCAAGTTCATTCAGTAATCTCCCGAATATCCTAACCTGTAGCTTAAATTACTTACGATTCTCGAATATGATGTACACTAATATCACGTAATTGATATCACTATCCGTCACCACGAGTGCAAAAAGAGAAAGTGAAGTGAAAAATAATAAATCAAAGCACTTCTTATAAACATTGTATAACTGACACGCATGAATTCACCTATCTCCAAACAGGGAAAAATCACTAAGTCAAAAAACGTCGTAAACACTGGAGAATTGCAAGATCCATAACCATAAAATGCAAGAAAGATCTCGAAAATAAAAAAAGGTCGGAAAAACTTTGGCATCGCCTGAAACATCTTCGTTAAATCTCCGTTCTAAATCAATAAACGAGGGAGAGAACGACTCAAAGTAAACAACAGTCTCACCATTCAATTGAAACCTGCATTAATTCACGCAGCTGGTGCTAGGCACTTGAGGTTCTGATGTACCTTTTTTAAAAGGTCATTTACGAGGCAGATGATCGCAATATCTTGTACCTATTTTATTCCAAAGATAATTCCCTCATCAACTGAGCTTCTAGGTCGTTGCCAACCTTTTTTAGTTCATGGCCGCCCTTGACCACCGAACCACCATGCCTTGTCCGCATCGAACGCGATCGAGAAGAAAAGAGAGCACAGTTGCTACTGCACATTTCTTTATGTCAAAATAACTTACTTTTCTGTTACCATTTAGAAATTTTAGGCAAATATTTGTCATTGTTAGATATCGTTTCTGGATATGTAGAAAATTTTAGATGCCTGTAGTCCTTAAGCTCTTTAGTTTTTCAAGTTTTAAACTGCAAATAAATTGCTAGGTTCCATTGTCTCTCCTACCTATTGCTTCAAAATGCCAGGCCGTGACAATAGGTGATCATCATAAAATTCTTCTAGAATTTTGCTAGGAAATTCGATATTCTAATTAAGACTCAGAATAAAAGTTCTTCCATTAAGACTAGTGCGCTTAGACTCGTTCCGAACCAAAGTGAATGCGCCCACTTGCTGGTCGACGTGCAATCCCTCGTAATCGCTCGCTCTCAGTGATACTCGGCCGCATTCGGCCATGTATAGTGAAATAAAATTTGGAAATCATTTACATGTAAATGATTTGTGCAGTTAATGAAAATGTTATTAGCAGAACGGTAATAATTTAATTAATAACTCAAGCATTCGTATGGAATAAACGAACATTTATGAAAATATTGAAATCAAATTTTATTATCAAGATCGAGAATAAATAAGAGTTGATATAATTTTTGAAAAGTATGTTTAAGTCCATGTAATACTTTGCAACGAAGTCAATCATGTTCAGAAAACCCAAGTTTTTTCCACAAAAATGAATATTTCCGAAAAATTAATATTATTATCGACACTTTACGAACTTTATCCTTTTTGAGGTTAGATTGTCAATTATTTCTTACCGATTCAGTGTTTTAGCAAAACGAAACTTTTTTTTTTATTTTAAAAGATAAAGGAGTCAATAACGGTCCATTTTAATTTTCTCTACCGGTTTCCAAAATTTCAGGGCAAAATATTTATTTTTGTGGTCGTACAGTTGGTTTATTTGATAGATCAAATTCACTACTTGGACTGGCATCAAAATTATAAAATTTATTTTTTTGGCTTGCCCACAAAAAAAAGGTAGGCCATTTAGGTTTCTTTCTTATATATATTTGCATTTTCCACATTCTTAGGCTGCAGTACACTGAAATTTCGGAATAAACCTGCGGAAAGCATAGAGAACCTAACCTCAAAGTGTCAAATTCTTTACCAATTTTAGCAAATCGAAACTTTTTTTCATTATGGAAGATAAAAGGAGTCAATAACGGTCCGTTTTAATGTTCTCTATCGTTTTCCAAAGTTTCAGGGCAAAATATTTATTTTTGTTGGCGTAAAGTTGGTTTATTTGAAAATCATAATTTTTCAAAGTATTACATGGCCTTAAATGTTTCGTTTGCTCTCAAGTTTGAACAATTTAATGTATTCTAATTAATAGTGAATTATTATCTAATACGTGAAATCACTTCTGTAGACTTTGGGACAGTTTAACTGTTTTAAAACAGGAAGGAGCGTGAAGTCTGTGTTTAGACGCAGGCTTTCCTCCTTGAAGAAAATCACTAAGTTTCATTTTTTTAATCATTGTAAAAATTCGTTATTCACATTAATATTTTCCAAGTTTTTGAACGGCCCCCTACATAATAATACATTATAACTCCATAAATATTAAGAATAATGAAAAATTAGGGTAAAAAATACTCACCGGCGACCAATACCACCCACATTTTTACAAGGGTAAGGATATTTCACTACTGGGAAAGGCATACTAAAAGTAAATGCTTGAACCACGCGGACACACAGCACGTGTTTTTGCAGTTTGCGATAGAATTATTGTTCAGTTGTTTTCGCATGAGCCGGCCGTTGCAGTCCCTGCGTATAAATACTATCCGCGACGCGGCCTACGCAACCGTAAAATAGTACCTCCGAAATAAGAATTTCGTGCGTATAGTAACGCCGTTACACAAAAATTCAAACCTTGGTTATTAATTAGGACATATATGTAAGTACGTTTAACGACAACTGTAGTATGTATCCAAATGGAGTATGTACTGTGTGAAAAACTTTACTCGTCAAAATTTTAAATAATTTGAGTTGTGGAAATGTGTCTACAGCTGTTTCATGATCAGCCCGTTGTGCGACGACGCGTACAATCGTACGCGTCGTCGCACATGCAGCGTCCTTTAGTGTCCTTGCATTCGTCCGAATGGCTTAATTGGTTGCAAGTTTTCTTATTTTCTAATATATATTATTTTATTACGTGCATATTGGTAAGTACATATTTACACAATTGATTCGAGCTATAAGATATTTTAAAGTTATGTTATTTATGAAGCAAAGTGCCATTGAAAGTATAAAAACGCGAAATTTATGATAAATGAAATTTTTAACAAAACTAAAATGTTGAATTTTCAACCAAAAATATGTTTCTCAACCATATAGTTGAATTTTCTACCAAAATAATGCTATTTTATACCGAAAATTTGAGTTTTCAACATAACAGTTAATTACCAACCAGTTAGTTAAACTTTCAACCAAAAAGACGCATTTTCAACGAAGAAAAATCCTTGCTTAAAATTCCAGATAGAACCCGGATAAACTCGGAACTCTATCCGGAACTATCCGGGAAACTTCCGGGTTTTGTAACCAAGTTATATCCGGGACTTATACGGGACACCGGCAGATATGTATCCGGGTCTTATTCGGTCTTAGCCGGTATGTAGTTGAAACACAGTTTCGTTATCCGGGCCTATATGGACGCTCAAACGCTTTGAGAAATCACACCTTCTGGGGGTTCGAACTCTACCTAAACTATCTAAGCCTGAGTCTAAACTCACATATACCGCATGCCCTAGCCATTTGAGCCATCGAACCGCTTGGATCTTGTCGACAAAATCTCAGCCAAGTTGTTTCGCTAAAAAGCCAGGGCTAACTGAGGTATATATTTTTTTGTTTACGCAGTTAATGAATAGGAGGATTTAAAAGGGCATAATATGAATATTTGAATTTAAATGTTATTAATTCAAATTCTAACATTTAAATGTTTCATTGAATTATTAAATTAATTTGTGAATAATGGTTTTAGTTTTAGAAATATTACTTGGTAAAAGTCTGGAAGTAAAAACAAAAGCAGCTACTACAAATAATTGATTTAAAAATTCAAGTTAATAAATTCTTTCAAATAAAAAAGACTTGAAAGCGGGACTCGGCTCGACCCTGCACGAAAGGGTTGCCGGGCCGTACACGAGACGGAACGGAATCCCCCGAGGGGACCCGAAGTCCCGGGGGGACTTATAGCAGTTGCTCAGTCTCTGTTCGTTTGGCTAACCGTCGACTAAGTATGCCTCTCGGCTACCATGTCATTTTCCCCGCGTGTGAAACACTAGTTCTCCTCACCACCGCAAATCGATCCGTCGTCAGCCTGTTCGCCATCGCTCTCAATCAATCGCCGGAACATCACCGAAAGGGAATCTCCGCCACTCTTTCAACGGCCCTTTTCAGGACCGCCCTGCCGTCCACGCAATCACATTTGTGATTATCAGCTACCCGCCACGGACTGGCGGTCTCCAACTTGTAAGTGGCAATAAATGTTTGTTATATAAATGCCGGCCCTTTTTTGAATGTGTTAACCCTCTTTTCTCGGCGTCCTGATCCCACTTTTCCTCCTTGGTAGGCACTCCCGTCATACGAATGATGTATATAGCGAAAATGTTTGAGCTTTTTGACTTTACAGCTGAAATTTCTAAATCTACGTCCCGGATAGGTTCCCGATAGACCAGACAAAATATACTTTATCGGAATTGGGTCTCTTTATCGATGCAAATACTCCCAGATTGGTCCCGGATAGCCCGGACAGACGCCCTTTTTGATATTACAGCTGAAATCAAATTCTTGTTCCATGTCCCGGATAGGTTCAGGATAAACCAGGTTAAGCGTACATGGCGGGTGCCAAATCATTTTTAGGTGTAAAAGACTACCGGTCAGATCCGCGATACGCCCGGATAGACGGACTTTTTGACTGTACAGAAAATCAATCTCTGGTTCCATGTCTTGGATAGGTCCCGGGTAGCACCAGATAGATTGACACTTATTGATTTCTTGTGCCTGATTGGTTCCGGATAGATGCTAGTTTGGACATACGGGGAATCAATTTCTGTATCAGTGCCCCAGATACGATCCGGATATACCCGCATAAAAGCACAATGTCGACTTTATTGAAATAAATTATTGGTTAAGTTTTCTCGATAGAACCCGGATAGTCCTGAATGATTCCCAGATAGAAAAAAAGTTACCAGATAGAGCCCGAATTTACCCGTATAAAAGTTCTATCCGGTTTCTATCAGGGCCTTATCCAGGTTCTATCGGATCTTATCTGGCATTTTAAGCAGGGTTGAGTATTCAATTCAAATTTATTACATGCTGCCAAAGAATGCTTTCTAGTAATAAAAATGTTCGATTTTCATATTTTGAGTGCTATCTCAGCGCCTGCAACTTTTTCCTCGTGTGAAGTTCTAATACGAGCCAGAGCCCGATGTTTAGCCGGGGAGTAGCGGAGACGAGGCAAAGCGTAAACGAGACAAAACCAAGGGATCTGACCTGTATTGTAATTTGATACATGGAAAAACTGCCACCTTAAAATAAAATAAATTTCAATTTCCTCACATTAGGTTTTCCATAATTTGACTGATTTCTTCGCTGAATTCATACAAAACGTGATATCTTCCTGAATTAAACTGTTGTACAGTAAATGTTCCACAAAAGCACTGTGCACATGCGCGAAAGCTAATTCGCTTCTGAGACGTTAAGAGAGGCAAGAGATTACAAGCGCGACGACAAAAGATTGCCAGGGACAGCGCGAAAGACGATGACAGATTCCAACAGTACAAGTAAAGTCGAAATACTTTTACTCTTATGCTTAACGAAAATTGAAACTGTGGCGTCGCTATGTACTTAGCGGACAATCTGACATAAATTAGCAGCTTCTCTGATTCTCCCGAAAAGAAAGTGTGTGTTGAAATGAATTAAAATGATTTCAAATATGGCAAACAACGACGTTCGTTTGATTTTAAAGTGTTTTGAATTTAGCCGTAGCAGGAATTGGTCGGCAAAGCCTTGAGTGCACTTGGAGTCAAAAATAATTGTTCTGGATTACGAGGTTGACAATTATACTTGAAATAAGGAGTTAAATTGACTTCAACATTCGTCCTCATCTTACGGCATTTAACATACAACATTTTAATCTTTTCTAATGCATTCCTTCTTACCGGGCTTGTGAGATATCCTGAAATTTCTTTTTCTTTGCAGAGTCAGCAATCAAATGTTCATACCGAATAGATGCGAAAGAAAATAAACCGTATGCAGACATCTAAATCAATTATCATGTTTAGAAAGAGTTTTTAGTTAGATATTCTTAAAAAATACTTGTTTTTATACATAGAGTCAATTTCCTATCTTTTTTCTTTCAGACACACAGCAAAACACACAATACTTTAGGTCCTACCCTCTTTGAAAACAAGCATGTGAAGCAGATAGATGATGTTTGGTGTACTTGACAATTTAAGATTATTAACGAAAGGAAGAAGTAGCGTACTTTGCAGAATGGAGACTGTGGGGTCCAGCGATACAATTTTTTTTAATAAAGATAATTTCCTTCATATTCTCACTTGCGTGGTGCAGTGTATGTGTAGCGGGCGTAAAGTTTCATGTAGCGAGCGTAAAGTTGCAGGTTGGCCCGGTGGCGGAGTGCGCATGTGCGAACGTATCTGGGCTGGAAGCGGCCACATTACATTACGCTTCACGTGATCGAATTCTCACCTCCCGCCTACAACATGATCACAGACAAGAAGAAGGAATAGGAAGAGAGGTATCTTGGCATTATATAAGGGAGCTGCGGCGACTGTAATCAGCGTATTCGGTTAAAATGAATGTCCCTGCGATTGGTGCTTTTGGGGGTGCGAAGCCATCACTGGTTCAGAAACTCGAAGCAATAACTGCGTATCAAAAATATGCGAAAACACTTGCGGAATAGATGCAGAAAGCTGTCTTTCTTGGATCAATGTGTGTTCTACTGAAAGCGACTGTCATTTTCCTGAATGGCAGTCGCTGAAAGGGTCGCTGTGGTTGTTCAACAAATTGAAATATATTATAACTAGATTTTTACTACCTTGATATATTTTTTTATTTAATTAGTTTATTAATTATTATTTTTAATTATTATTTTTATATCAAAGAATCCAAAATTGAATACCTGAACTGCGCCATGAATACCCACTAAAAGCACCTCCTTAAGCATGCCAAACTACAACCCCGGAAACTTTTTCGCATTACATCAGGGCTGCAGCTGAAAGACACCATTACGCCGTGCTTCGGCCTCCTGCTGTGTATGCCAGCCGCGTCGTGCAACGGGCTCGTCTGCAATCGACATCTTGTTTGGGCTTGATCGGCTACTGCTGACGTTTCTGAGGTTTCCTCAATAGGGCGGCCTCCCTTAACGCCAAGCATCTCGTCATCCCCGGCAGATAGTTTCTCAGGGGCTCTCCCTTCTTGGTGGCGGAGAGGTAGCACCGTGTCATACTGGGTGGTCCATACTGGGCATTTGTTAATCAAATTCATAAAAAAATATTAAATTACAAAGTTTCAGCACTGAACGTCACTGACAACATAATTGAAACAAAACTAAGAGAAAACACTATTTTTCTATGCCCTTAAATGGCCACACTGGGCATTTGTTTATAAAATCAATAAAAAATATCGGATTACAAATTTCCATAATTAAACATTACTGGTACATAGATTTCCATTTAGATAGACACACTTATATTCTCCGCAAACTATTCTTCCTCTTCTCGATCCAACATGCCTTAATTGCGTTACAATCCGTGTATATGAAAACGGTACGCGCGTACATAGATACGATGAAGTAAGGTTTTCGTGTTATGGGACGTGAGGGAAGATCTGGAGAGACTCAGTACGAGATAGTCTATTATTGTCAGCTTCCTTGAAATACTTATAAAACCTTTTCAAGATTATCTGTTTCTTGTTTGACATATTGGCTGAAATGAATGCAGGCCAAAGATTTTTGAGGCCTGTCGAGACAAAGAAACCCCTTACCTGCAGCATCCAATTATACATTGGACATGCAGAGTCTAGCGTCAACAATCACATGCACTTTATTAAGGCAGATTATTGGCTGTCTATGCTCTGGCATAGCCAAAACCTTCTTCACCCATGATAGGGATGGCTTGATGATATTATATGCTAAATTTTTAACCCCCGTTTATACACGCATTTCGTACCCCGGAGTATGATCTGGGAGTGACGAAATTTTGTTAAAAAAGGTGGTCTCGATTTTTTGAACGTACTCCACATACCTCAAGACTCATATAGAGACTCAAGCGCAGGTATCAGACCGAGCGGCGTGGAGAATTCTAGTAGCAGCCCCCGCCGCCACAATGTCTGAACTAATCTTCTTGTTGGAAGTCTACAAGAATTTTGTTGGTCTTCAAACTGAAGAGGAGGTACGCGCAGGCCGTATTGGGAATAAACGACGTCTGGCCAGTGATACATCGTCGTCCTATCAAGCATAAGGTGGGAGTTTATAGGTACATTTTCGCTTTTGAGGGATCGTTTTTCTGAGGTCTTCTTACCTTCAAATTATTACAATTTTTTTATTAGATAATTATTATATCTTTTTTATTGTTGAAACATTTTGTTGTATTGCCTCCTTTTATTAAGTAATATGCCCTATCTAGAGGACGATAGCTAATATCCAAGATATAAAAATGCTCCAGGAGTGCCACAAATAAGTTGGTAGTGTGAATACTCTACAACCTCTTTGTTAGTGCTACTCAATATAACTATTTAACTTTAACTATGAAAAGAGTTGGAAAAAAATTTATGGAGTCGTATAGTATACGGCCCGTTTAAGAAAGTTACCGAAAGTTACCATACCTGACCATGAAGTTCTTGAAACTTTCGGAAATTGATGTCAATTTACTTATCACTTGTAACGATTTAGAGTAACTTTCTTATAGTCAGGAGGATACAATTATATAGGTTTTGAACTAACTAATGGCCAAGGGCGTACTTATATTGCCCGACGATGAAGAAAACATTGTTCCTATTTCATCATGCACTGAGCGAACAATTCCCGTGTAGTTCGGGTTTACACCCCAATACTTCGGGTGGTTTCTCTTTTTTTTTGTTTCACACGAAGGTTTGGTGCGCTTGCACTATTGAGACGTGCGATTTCCCGAACCATTCGGGTGCTCAACCGAAACAGCAGCAACCGAAGTGGTGGGGGGCCCGCCCCAATACTTGGGGAGCTTGCACGAATAATTCAGGAGATTCGAGTCGTCAACCGCGTTGGATGTTGCGCGTTCGACGTTTG